>LQRL01066684.1:5653-17819 GCA_001703475.1 Hydroides elegans | reverse complement strand
GGGGAACCCCTTTTTTTTTGGGGGGGGGGGGGCAGCTCTTCATTACTCGCGGCCGGATGTGATAGAAAACCATTTTTGCTTAATACCCGTATATAACATCACAATACCATATTTGCAATGCATTCGTATATGTTCAAATCAGTCAAAACATAGAATCAGTGAATCTGATTGATACTTTTGGTGCATATATAGACTTAATTTACCATATTACCATCAAAAGGAACATATAGACAAGATACGTTCGCGTGTGTCTGCTATGAAACAGGTTGAACATATATTTAGAGCACAATTTAATCTAAAACATTCATATGTACATATTTGAAGCACAAGCTTCAACATTTGTCATTAGAACAATTCTTTCCAATCGGTTGCTTGCATCCCGTTAGGCATGGCTTCAAAAGCACCCAAATCCTAACTCGTCCTTTCCTTTTCACAAACGGTTTTCATCCCAATTGCTTATCAACTTTCCCTATTGTTTTCAACAATTTAACCAAGTTTTGGTCTACTTCCCAAAATAGTTTGATTCCAAACTTTGTCGATGACTCACCCAATTCATTTCTTAATGATTTAATAAAAAGTCCAACTATATTTTACTTAAAGTTTGAGCATGCAAACGCTAGTAGTTATACAAGTAGATACATATCTATTTAATGTTAATCAGTATTATGATAAATATATTTTGTATTCCTCTGAAATTCTCTTATTGCGTTTCATCAAATGCAGATTGCCAATATACATGTATATTATATCGTTTAAACTAGCACTTGTCTTGTGTTTAATCATACATCATATAAAAATCATATAAAATAATTGTCAACTCACTTAAGTTTTTGACAACTTAGAAATTAATTTGGATTTTTTCCTGCTGAATTTTGAATATTTAAATACATGCTTTTGTTGTCAATGAAAAAGCAAACAATGCAATTGATATTTCTGCTGAGCATAGGCGTCTTTCTGAGTCTGAAAACTATTATCTCGATATAGCATAGATGCCTATCATTTTTATATATTGATTTTGGTATTCGTTTAAAACATCAAGTGCCCACTTATTTAAAACACGGAATATTTTGTCATCTTATGTGAACATATAATTGCATAAGTTGTCAAATAATTCGTTTGGTTTAACTTATGTTTAGTTTGTGAGTTGTATTTTGGGTGAGTGTTTGTGTCCGAATACCCCCTTGAACTAGCTGGTATATAGCGCTCACAACTCATAAAGAATATTGTTTTGAAATGTATTGCTCCGAAATTTCTACCAAAATTATTTTTTATGAATAAGAAGTCAATCAATTCTTTATCAATTATGCAAAAGATAAATCTTCCAGCATTACACAATCATGTTTAAAATGTCGCCAAACGTAACCAGGTCGAATTTTTATTCGCGTAAAATGGTTACTTTGCTGATATCTTGTTTCTTCGTTGCCATCATTTTCAATTGTAAAACGTCTGTTGAGGACTTTGTAATAGCGTTCTAGAGAAAGACAATCACAATGAGAGAAGATAAGAGCGATATCGTTTTGTTTTGCCATTGCTGGATCCGACCCCTTAATGGAGCGATACTCGATCCGGTATTGTGTTTCGATATCAAAAAGACGGGACGTTTTTAAATGCATGTGTTTCAATGTCAAAAACTTTAAATCACTTTGAAAACCTCGAAAACATACCAAAAACCCCAACGAGAGAATCATGTTAACGTAGACATGAGATAGAAGTCGAGCTACCACTGTGCGAAAAAAAAAACGTTTTTAGACCCGGTGTAAAGATTTCAAGCTACCCCCAATTTGAAGCTACCCCCCGGTAATCTGAAATCGATTTCAACCCCTCCCGGTAATTTGAAATCGATTTGAGGCTACCCCCATCGATTTGAAACTACCCCCCTCCGATATTTTTAATTTTAGTTTTTTTTTCAATTTTCATCAACTTGTAAGGTTACTTGGTATCATATTGGTTTGCATTAATCTCTTGAACCCAAAAGGGTTGTGCGCGTCGCATAAACAAAGGGAAATAATAGTATGATACTAATCCCAACTGATCCCCTGAGTATGTTTGCTTGTTCCATGTTCACAGTTACACATGCTTGGGTGTACTTAATAATGGGTATGCCACAGTTAAAATAAGTAGTGTTTGAATTCAACGAAAAGACATAAATAAAACGTTTTAAACTCTAAACTTTTCTTTTTCTCAACTAACACTATTATTTAAACGTTGTTTCCATATACATCCATATTTTTCGACGTTGCCGACTCGAAACATTTATTTTGACACTCTCAAATCACACATTCATCTAACAATTTTCAGACAAAACATCAATTTAAAAATAGTAAGTAAGTACCTAAACGAAATAGAACCTCGGAGCATAAGGGATAAGTGTCATACCCTAACGGCCCTGCTGGTTATACATCGCGCACAACCCTATTTTTTAGGCTTAAGGGATTAGTGCGCCACAATGTGGTGTCATATCGTCTTATTGTATCAATTAATTAACTATTCGATTAAAATAAAATAATAAAAATAAAAAATACAAGGGGGTAGTTTCAAATCGGTGGGGGTAGCTTCAAATCGATTTCAGATTACCGTGGGGGTAGCCTCAAATCGATTTCAGATTACCGGGGGGTAGCTTCAAATCGATTTCAGATTACCGGGGAGGTAATAATTAGGGGGGTAGCTTGAAATCGTTACACCGGTAACGTTTGGTGACGCTTTACGCATGACCGAGTAAACCTGATCACTTCATGTTTTGTATAGTGAGTGTCAAACTGATTCATCGCCAAGCTACATGTATGAAAACATGTTTGGTTCAAATAACATTTTCAAAGACAATATTCCTTATGAGTTGTGAGCACTGTAGTTGGGAAGTTTTATTGATCACAGAAGATTTCTTGAGCGCATACGTATAATATAAATGTATACATACTATAACCTCAATTGAATCAATTACGCCAAAATATTCATAATAATATGTGTATATTCATATATCAGTATAAATTGAAAAACACTGCACAATTTGTCATATTATATGATGCAAATATTGGGTAGGTTGTCCTAATTATTGGAATGAGCTGTCTACGAATATAGGTGAGTTGACCTATTCTTATTTGAGTGAGTAGGTTATTGGATGAGTTTTCCTAATACAATAATGGTCATGAATAAATAGAAGTCTTAAATAGGAAATAGTGTATGGATCAACGATGTCAAATTAAAGGTAACATATATTGATTTTCAAAGTATTTATTTATTTGATTATTTTTCATCGAAGAATAATAGTGAACAAGATTGTCTAAATAACGAATTAAAATCAAATGGAAGGTTTCGATGCAGCATATCTAGGCAGACCTATCATGCTTCTGAGAAGAGCATTTAAATAAATATACTTGGATAAATATTCAAATCAATAATCCAACGACAATTTCCATTCATTATTAATAATTGGCACTGCAACACTATGTAACATTTCTCATCTCAATACTTTTGATTCTTTGCCATACATAATAAAACGGGCACAGCAAAACTTCACTATGCGTATAACCATACATGTAAGTTGAAATAACATCCACGTAATACAACGTTCTCGTTCAATATTCACTGACAAAACAAAACCACGGGACCCATATTGTAACATTTCATAACAGCAACAAATCTGAGTCAAGTTAGGTCACAATTTCCTTTCGGCTGTTATTTAAACTTGAATTACCAAACGAAAAATAAATGACAAATGATTTTAACAAAAGGGTTTAAGCAATCAGGTCATATAATTATTTTTTGCTTAATCTAAGAGCAATTTCACACTATGCAATTGTCTAAAACATGAATAGCAGCATACATGTACGACTCTTTCCTACAATTTGTATCTAACTCGCAACCCTAATCAAATAAATTAAATATCAAACATATAATGTAATTAAATATATACAGCAAAATCTGTTTATATTTTATCATAACGATAAGTGAATAGTTTTTATTAACAACATCAAATTAAATAATATGTTAAATTAGTTAATTAGACACATGAACACTTGATAACCGAAATATCTTCAGAACAAAGAGAACATGTTATCAAAGTTTAAAAGTTCTAGTAATTTTTCTAGGCCCATCAAATATCAATTAATCTTGAATGTTTTTTTATGTGTAGACTGATGGATGGAGAACAACTTCATCAACACACTCTAAGATATATATGAGAAACTATGAAGAAAGAAATAACTAATTTTTGAATTATTTTCCCTCTATGTTTTCTCTACTTTAATCTCAGTCACATATTTACAAAAATATAACCACACTCGCGATATTTACAGCACATGTTTCTGCAGATTAGTTGGCTATTACAAACCTCACGACTAATAAATAAATTACCAAATAAAGTATACACACAATATGAGAAAAATCAAAATAAAATATACATGTGGCAAAACATTGAGATCTCCTTTTTATCTCCATAATAGGTTGTTTATATCCATCTATCACCTATTGTGCAGATAACCGGAACTACTTTTCCTTTTGGCCGCGGCTGCGCATAATCGACGACAGCTGTTTCCGGTTTCGTGACACGCCATGCAAAAGTGGAAAAAGCGCGTCCCCCGTCGCATTTCGCGCTTTATGACTCCCTTAAGATCGTGTGATCGCGTGGGCATCGCATCGCCTAAAAGCAGAATCAAATATGAGTTAAATATTAGTTTTAATATTGTTTTAAAAAAGAAACAGGTATATATCTAGTATTGTTATAGAGGCAGATCGAGACTTCTTTACCTAGTGATTATCTTCACATTTATATGCGAAAAATCATTTTAATCAATTCAAATGCAATATTATAAATTCTTATTCGATTTTTTCTATTTTAATTTTATTTAATTGACTTTCGCGTCGTTACCATAAAACGAATAATACTTTGACTTTCGCGTCTATACAATAAAAACTAATTAAACTTTTAAAAAATAAATATAATATACAGTATAAAAAGATGGTCGCATGACAACAGTTGACTTGAATACAGTTTTCCAGGAAATATGTGGGCCTATGTTTGGTACATATCGTGTATACATTATCTGTGTGGTTTGACATTTTCGCAAATAAATATTAAATTGTGCGACGTCATGTGGATTTTGTTCATGATTGGATTTTATCAGAGTTATTACAACCATAATTAGTTTGAGTACACGCACGAAGGCCTATCTCATTGAAAAAAAACAAGGTAAACAATTCATAAGAGCGTGGTTCCAAGGCGCAAATGCCAGTTCACATGTACATGTAGTTTTTTTCACTATTTTCTAAATAGAACTTTGCAAATATTTTCAAAAATCTATAATGAAAAAAATTTAAAAGAAATTATTGACTTTCGCGCCGTCTAACCATGCACACACTTTTAACGATTGCCTAGACCTTTTGACGACTCGACGTTTTACTCACCACTTTATGTTTATCTTTTGTTAGATAGATATACATGATTTAAGGTTTCTGATAAAGAATCACGATTAGATCCCGGAAATAAGTTACTAACACGTGGGTCCATTTCCGAGAGCATCGATTCGTGTAGCGTACAATTATATTTAAAATTAATATGAGCACCAACTTGAACAGAAATTTCATTATTTAGGGGTCAATGAACTTTTGGGTTGAATGACCTCCCTTTGACGGATGAACTTTAGTTCCGTCATTGCGGTCAACGAAATTAAAAAAAAAACTAATCGCAAGTCCCTCAATTTAAGAAAAATGACCTGTAACTTATATGTTCAAACATATGTCTAATTCATCACTATTTCATTTCCTAATTGTATTCGAATAATACAAAAACGACACATTCGCGTGGGTCTGCTGAATTTCTTTATAGATGTATGCTACAATTTTTAAAATAATGTATTAGAATCTGTCCGTTTATAATGTTAACGTGCCGTCACGCGGACATTCACGTGGGCTTAGGTCAATGCGAATATCAAATACATTTTAGGGCTACAGCTAATTTATCACTGGGTGGACATTTCGAGGTTGCTGCCCTTTAAAATATATGACCCATGACACAATTCCTTAACGTGGCAACCCGGCATCTCAAACCCGTTTAGGGTAGATACCATTTAGAGTGACGGTTTCGCAGCCTCAAAAATATAGTAGCCTTAATGAATAAATACATTACATTTTGATATAATCCTGTAAAACTCATTAAATCATTTTAAAGATTTATATATTTATTTTTGCTAGAAGTAAGAGCCATTATTTTAAGCTTGTTTATTATCATTATTTTTCTTTAAATGAAATTCAAAATGTAAATTAGGCCGAGGTTACACAGAACTTTTTAAAAAGCTAGCAGTTATAAAAGTGAGCTTTGTTAGTGGTTACACTGACGCAAAAAGAAGTGAAAAGGCTTAAAAATCGAGGTTTTTCCCGTTTCCCTCCAGTATTTCAAAAGGAGTTTAGTGAAATGCATGGTGTCAAACAAACTCAAATTAAATTTATTATTGTAAAATTGGCGTTTAAAAAAGCAACTTTTTCCCCGCTAGCAGTTTTCCCCGATAGCGTTTTCCTCTGTGTTATAGCAAGATTGTCGTGACAAAACGCAGTGTAACCACTTTTGACTAAAAAAGTTTGCGTGAAAAACAGCTGCTGCTTTGTTTGACATGAGTTTTTATAAAGAAAATAGAGGACTTATAGAGGACCAAATATAGGACTAATCCCCGACATGAAAAACCGCTAGCTCTGTGTAACCGCGGCCTTAGGGCTTGTTCACACGGGAAGCGACACGCGTTTTAGGCACGGAAATGGCGCGGCAATGTGTTCACATGGGAAGCGACAGCGGACGATTCTTAAACTTTTAACTGTTAATTTTCATGAAATGATCTCCACAAACGCGAGAGGCGGTGAGGAATCGCCTCTTGCGTTTTTGCACCGCCGATTGCGGCAAGAAATAACAACTCAACTTGTCTATGTAAACATTTGTTTAAATGTCAAACATTTATCGTTTTGAGCTTGTCGCTTCTAGTGTGAACACCTTTTCTAACGCGATTCTTACAAAAATGACAAAGTCCTATAAAGAACAAATAAGTAAATTGCCGCGGGCCGCGTTTCGTCGCTTCCCGTGTGAACAAGCCCTTAGTCAGGAAGCTTGTAACATTGATAAAAGGTTTATAACAAAAATGGTTACTTGTTTTGGTTTCCCCTATTTTGGATTGATAATGCGTTTTCGATTAATGAGGATTTCTGTGTGGCTGAGTACAGTGATTACGCAAGACATGTATATGGGGCGAGAGGGGTGAGCAGGCTAAAAGTAAGACAATGCATGCATGTGCAGTATTTGTATTGCACTATATAGCGCAGTAGCTTCAGTACTTAGCCCTTTAAGCAGTTCTGTGAAAATGAATGTTTAAAAATAACAATTTACGGGAAAACTACTTTCAGGTCGACATTTCGCTAAATTTATTTCAAGGTAAACAAGGACCCAATTGAAAATCCCAACATACTCTTCTCGTTTTAGATTATTATTACGAACTAGAAAAACAACGAATCGTAATATTTTTCTGAGGTCGGTTTCAATTAGGAAGATCATCAGAGTCCCGACACGTAACATCTTGTGGTTTCTCTGACATAATGGGGGTAATATACCGTAAAGTATAGTTTACATGTGGAGGAGAAGTAAATCGGTCGGGAAGAACTAGTTTTTCAGCACTGAAAACGAAAGTTCTGGAAGAAACTTGTAGGATGCGTTTGTTTCCGCCAATGGCGCACGGCATGTATCATTGACTTACAAAATCCTACATCATGGCGTTTTTGAGGGTAAAGTGCTTAATAGTGCAACGTTTAAACAACAAAAACAACAAATTTATGATAAGTTGAAATTTTGCAAATTCGATGCAATGATATAACTTTCAGCCGTTAACTCTGTGTATATTCATTGCAGCGAATCCCATGATGTTAGATGATAAAGAATGTCCGTTTCCAAAAGGTAAAAATATAAATTAATGAAATCCAATGAAATATTTCGACATAATTGGCACTTTATCTAGCTTCATTGTGGTTGTATTTTATTAACCAGATTTGTTCAAATGACATATAAATCAATTATTAAGGCGCGTTCACGGACAAAAAAGCTCGTAAATTTTGCGTGAACAGAGAAATAAATTGCTATGTGTTCATACAAATGTGACTTTCGAAATTATAGTTTTTTCTGAGTTTTTAAAGAGTTTTTTTTAGTTTGCGCGAACCCGGCCTCAGGCTACGTTTGCCATCAAACGTTTTCAATTAAGTTATATCATATTTTCTTGCATATTTTCTAATTATAGATGGTCTATCAACGCGTAGACATTTAAATATTACTACCCTTTCGATTATTTGACCCGTGACACCATTCCTATGTGTTGCAAGATATACTATCCAACCCCCGGTTATATGTAGATCCTACAGATGTATATTTACTATCGGTGATTACATCCATCATACATGCATGCTATCTTATGGTTCGCCTGCTGTTATTTTATTTGGACATTTTAATTCTTAAATGCAATGAAAGTGTGCTTTGTGGAAAGGTAATGGTGCTGCTGAGACTGCATACTAATATCTGAGACATGACACGAGACGTACATTGAGTCTCGAAAAAGAAAATGTCCTGAAAATTCAGTGTCTTAGTCACAACATCTAAACGCATTAACAGTGTCATATGTCGTTACTAAACACGTTTTATTTACGTAAAACTTAAAAAAAAATATTCTTTGGAATGGAAAAAATACACATTTTCGAGGTATCGTGACATATAATTGGAATAAAACCTTGTTAATATTACTCCCCCACATGTTATTTTTTCATGATAAACATCAAACTCAAAGTTATTTTTGACGAAAAATGGAATATCATTAATGACGGAAACGCTGTATTTCATTTCACGAGTTTACTGTCCTCATTCCATAGAATAAGGTCATCCTTTGAAGCAGTAAATTTCTTTTACGATCAACATTTTACCTAGAAAATCAGCCATCATCATAATCAACATATTAGTGGGTATGAGCGCTGGGCTGGCGCAAAAATTCAATATGGTTATATAACCCGTTGTTCCAATACTTTAATCCACTTGTAAATTTGGTTTTACTTTGATTTTTACTTCAACATATGCAATACATTTCAAATTTATAATAATAAGTTACTTTTGCTATTGCTTCGATATAAAATTCATTCATCTGTAAGTAAAATATGTGACCGAATTTCGCGATTTACTCTGTATTCATATATGTAAACGTTATATTACTTCCTCATATTTAACTTTGGCTTGATGCGTTTCGCAAATTAATTTGAGTTTCACGCGCAACATCATGCGATTTTCCTTATATCACAACATTTATATCATGAGATTAATGCACCGCAAAACTCATATGTGTAGGAGAACTAAATCAGTCGAGTACATATAAAATTCAATTACCGAGGCTTCTCTAAATTTAATTATCCCGGCACTTCCGGTATAAAAATATAAGGATGTGTTTATTTCGGCAACTGTGCACAGTATGTGCAAACGCTGCAAAATAAATACAATGTCACGACATAGAAATTATATGATTTTTTTTTGTAGATATGAAATTGTTAGCAATCAATGCTATGGGCGACTTTCACCCGAAAATATAACGCGTTTCTCGGAAGGAATTACTGATATGCTCTTTTGGTGCAAATTATGCTTTACGTTTGTAGCGCATAATTTGTGTTTTGATTTTTTTCGGAGCGGGTGAACGAGGCTTTAGGTGGCTTATTGTGGTTAAAATACTGCATTCTATAAAGCCGCTATTATTGTGCTATAATCATTTATATTTACATTCTAAGTGATTGAAATATTTGATAAAATATTGAGTTAACCCACTCGGCAAGACGTCCAATGGCGTTCAGCGGACGCCCTACTTTGGGCCCGTATGAAAGTTTCCCAGACGTCCTTATCCGTCGCGGACGTAGAAAAGACCTTTTATCGACGTCACGTCGGACCTACGAATTACTTTCTTCGGACACCGGGACGTAACAGAACGTCCAGTAAACTTACATAAGGGCCCAACGAAGGTCGCCCTCTCAACATCACATCTGAATGCGATGTACTATGGACGATCCTTGCCGAATGGGATGTTCCCGCTGCATCGAATTCGGACGTTTATATGGCGTTTATCTTTGTAACATAAGGCTCTAAATGGCACACAAAATAAACCTCCGTTCAATGTCGGACACTTACACGTCATACAAAGCTGTGACGCATCAGTCAAAAGCTTTTGCCATCAAAATTAATTAATGCTATTAATCCTCATTCCCCAACCGCTCTTACCCCTCATTTCCCTAGTTCCTGCATTCTTATTTTCTTATAAAAGGAACCATTCATGCTTATTTATATGTAGGTTAATCTTAGTAAGATGACGCGGTGTCTTGGTTATGGCGTGACGTTGACCGAATGGCTTGCTACGACAAGAACAGTTTACGTCTTAGGTAAGTGTAGATAGTGTTGTATTTAGGATACATTACTTTTGATGATATACTGTGAACAATGTTTGTAAAATAGACTCGGTCAGACTATTTATAACAACATTGTTAGTTATTCATTGTATTGTATTATAGTCCAGCATTTTTTTTATATTTGACTGTAAAAATGTCAGTTTAAAAAGTCGGTCAGATAACAATTATCTATAATGGACAGGTTTCTCGACAAATCCATTGATTTGTCCAGCATAATTTTAAAAAATCAATTGATATCGTTTATCTTACGCGTATAATTCTATGTTAAACTGTCTCGAAATAGCCAAGACCCCCAGCGAATAGCATTAATGCATATGGATATCATATAATTCCATAGCCCATTCCATAGCCCATTCCAAAGCCCATTTAAACTTCCTGTATTGTTCAAAGTCAATATTTGGCTTTGATTATTAAGTTTTTGGTTATCCGGTGTCTCATAAGGAGTGGCAATTTATCTTTCAATTGTAACATCAGCACATTGCACGGTGACAAAAGTACAACGCTGATGTTTGTCACAGGGATACGTAACACAGGCTCAGTCTAAAAAATATGATGATAATCAAGTCGTTGTATATAGCATGTATAACTTAAGTTTTGTGCAGCATTGACAAGCGCGAATCTTGATAATATAAAAACAAGAGGTGTTAATTTAGAAACAAGAGGTGTTAATGGTAAAAAATATCAGACCGACCAGGGGCATCTACTGACATTTTGGTTTGTCATATTAAAGCGAACGGGGGAACTGATTCATCAAACTTGATTAGTAGACATACATTGTGTTCTGAGCGTATGTCGTATATCATTCAAAAGTTTTAATATTCAATGTTACTCACTTGTGACTAGAAGTGTGGACAGAAGAAGGCAGCATAGTGACAAGATGCGTATTGACGCATATAAATCTGAAATTGAAGGAAAAAAAATATATATAACAACTCTCTTTCTGTTAAAATAAGTGTTGCAGATGCGTTAACAGCTTAAACTGTGTGTTTCTGATAATAAGTCTAAATTTTATGTAATTAATTTAAGACATCTTATTACGATGAGGGCAGTTACGGAAAGGAGCTAGCCACATAGGAAGCTTGTTTGAAATTTGAAATAAAAACTGTCACCTATTACATTCCTTACAGGAAAATCCAAAACTTACATTTACGTGCGTGGCGTTAAAATAGCTAGTCGAGTTTTTTTTTCAATCTTGAAAATACTACTTGTTAGGTTTAGATTTCGAAAAGGCTTCAGATTAGGGAAGGATTGAATAGTAAATGGAAATTTCCTAGAAATCCATTTTTTATTAATTTAATTATTTTAATTCATGAAACAATGAACTCTTTTTGGACTGGCTTGTTTTTACTTGACAAATTGTGTTCTAGAAAAATTAACGAAATCCATCCATAATGATCCAATATGGTAATATGATTATTGAATAATTTTTAACCGTTTCAATTAAAAAAAACTCATTTTTTATAATTCTTATAAGTTTACCTACCTTTAAAATCCATGAGTAAAAGATTACTATATTGTGTTTTATCTGAAATTAAAACACTGAATTTATTTTCACCAAGCATGTATCCCGTTTTTTTCCCAGCAAAATTCCTAATTAAATGCAGAAAGAATAGCACCTATATATAACCGTATCAAGAAAGACCACTAAACCATGGCACCATAACTATTGCAACATATCATCCGTGTATCATTGCTTCGAAGTAACCCCACCCTAAAA
>LQRL01066682.1:3272-17560 GCA_001703475.1 Hydroides elegans | reverse complement strand
GTCCTAACTACAACGACCTCTATACAACCTGCTTTGACGTGGAAGTCTTTGCTACAAGAAGTGAGAGAGATGCCATTCTTTTAGATCGAGGCATGACAACCGAGGATCCCGAAGGAATTCCAGGCCAAACAACAACTACTTCGGCTCCCAGCACAACCACAACAACCAGTCCAACCCCGAGCACTACTTCATCTCCGAGTCCCACACCGTCCTCTAGTACTACTCCATCCCCGAGTACAACCCCATCCCCCAGTCCCATCCCGTCTCCAAGTACTACTACTCCTTATCCAACCCCCAGCCCTTCTCCCTCTCCAAGTCCTATTCCTTCATGTACATGTGAGTGTGGTTACTTGAGCGGATGTGGAGCAGTCACACTTAACCAACCGTAGGTGTATAAACTAATAGAGTACATGTGAATTTAAAAATATGAAATTGAGTAAATTATGTTGAGCTCTGTTGTGAAGTAAACATGATAGATGCACCGAATGCATGAGCAAAAGTTTATTATAGCTTTGTTTATTGAATTGTCCTACAAATTTGCTATTTGCATCTGAATAAGATATTGTTGTTTCCTGAAAGTTAATGGTGATAATGAACTTAACAGATGGCCATGTTTATTAATACATGGGCCTAATGGGCCTTAAACCTGCAAAAATAGATTTCGTATATGTTTGTTTTTTTTTCAGCACTGATTTCAAAATATGCAATGAACGGCTTCCTTCATTTTATTGAAATTATAAATATAGAAAGTTTTAATTAGTGATGTGATTTAGTAATCAGTTCAGTTTAGCCGATCAATTTTTACCGAATATTTATTTGTTTAGAAAAAGAAAAAAATAGGACTTTATATACCTTATTTAACATATGAAGTATAACATTATACTTAGTAAATGCTTATCAAATCACAATTGATAGAAGACACAACCCCTAAAACTGGAACTTGTATTGCTGCCATTACACTTCAAATTGTATAAATCTACTTTTTTCATAAATATGTCCCATATTGGGAACGGGAGCCGATTTTGGTGCTGAAAACGAAAAGTCCACCATGTAAAGTGAATGGTGTTTCAGCCCTGAAATCGGCTCCCGAAAAATGGTAAATACAAATTGTATGTTATATTTTTTGTTTTTGTTTTTGTTTTTAGGAGCTGCTAATTCCTGGACCACGAATTGGCATGATTATTCACCGCATAAATCTCTGAAGATCTCTCGGTTTCCGAAATACAACTTATAGTATATGCACATATAACGTGATTCAAATACCATAAAATGAAATAAACAAGTGATTGATATTATGTCAGTTCATAAGCAGTTCATCAAAATCAAATATTGGTAATTGAATGAAAAGTAAAAAGTGAGTCGCTGTTTGCCAACTAGTACAGTTTCAAAAATATTTACTATATTTAATATAGTATTAAATATTTAATATATTTAAAGTATTTACTATATTTTTATGGTTATGCAACTTTACAAGACAACATTTCTGTCGTTCTTTGTGATTTCAAAAGCAAAGAAATGCGATTATAGTTGTACAATTCAATGTTAATAGCATGTCGCAGTCGCTTGAATTAATTTGTTAATTTATCTTATTCCTTTAACCTTACATGAGTCTTAAGTTAAATAGGATACATAAACTGCCATAAGTGTTTTATCTAATAACGTCTACGTTAAATCCGGTATCTTTTTTCGGGAATTGAAAGAGTGAATGCGAAAATGAAAAAAAAATCCGGAGGGTTTGATACATTTACATTGAGTGTTAAATGGAACAGCACATACACCATGTCATAGTAAAATTTCCAAGATTAAATACACATGTTATGTCTTATTATCATATTTTATTTACAAAATCAACCAAGAGTTTATAATTATGTGGCAAGGCACTTTGCAAAGACGTCCTTATCAGGTCATTTACGTTCGTTTACTAATAAAGGACGTCCTGTCAAGCCTAGAAAATAAAAGCATCAACACCTGTATCAATATGAATTTATGAAACATTATTTGTTATATTTAGGAAGTAAAGTGCTATGAAATACACATAAAACAAAACTGATGCACAGTTGATGTCGATAATGTATCTTTCAAGACGCCATAATGTTGATTTTGGACAACATTTAATAGCTGTAAACAAAGGGCACCCCAAGATATATTGTTAATATGTTTAAAAGTGTTTTAAACAAAATGCGTTCACTTTTACCAAGATTGCTGAGCTGCTTTTCCTTTTCTGGCCAATGTGAAATAAAAGGAACACATTTTGAAATATTGAATATAACTAGAATACATAATTATTTATTCAGCTTGCTGCAAGCAAATTTGAGATTGTTTTTGCATGAAAATTCAGAAAATGAATAATTAAAAAATCGGTTTTGCGTCTTCTTCTTCTCGCTTCACTTTTTCAGTTGGGCAAATCCCTTGTTGTATGTCAACATTTTCTGAAAAAAAAATCCATATTATGCCGACATACGCTGAGTGAACCAGTGTATGTTGAAGTTGACAAAAATAATCAGGCATTGTTGACCGACGCGGTTTACACAGATTGACGGTAGCATATATACAGGGCAATGTTCTTTGAGAGTTTATGTTGTTTTGCGATAATGTCATAGATAAGTTATGAAATATATCAAAATATAAGAGGTGGACGGAAGATGAAATGAGAAATGCGCTGGATTTTATATCATCGAATGGTGGTAAGAATAAAGCCACGAGGGGCTTTGAAACCCTACAATGTAGATTGAAAAATGGAAAACATTCCATTTACACTGGTTAAATATAAATATGTCGATTTAGTAATTTACTCTTTTGTAAATGAATATTAATCATAGGTGCGCCGAGCACACAGGCAAAAGTGTATTTTAGTATTGTTTATTGATGTATCTTACATATTTGTTATTTTCATCTAAATGAAATATGGCTATGCTTGGAGGTTAATGGGGATAATGTATTTTACAGATTGCCATGTTTTGTTTTGATTCGTGGGTTTTATGGGCTTTAACCTGCAAAAATAGATTTCGTATATATTTTTTCAAGAATAATTTCAAAATATGCACGATATTCTATCTTTAATTTCTGGGAGCTGCTTATTTGTGGAGCACGAATTCGTATGATTATTCAAAACATAAATAAGCTTAGACGATCTCTTGGTTTCCGAAGTAGAATTTATAGTATATGAACATAAATAGTGATCCAAATAAACAAAGCAAACTACGAGTACGTTTATATTATGTTATTTCATAAGCGGTTCATTAAAATTAAATATTGATAATTAAAGTAAGAGTAAAACTTCAGTCGCTGTTCGCCAACAACGACGATATTTAACATATTTGCCAGTCTTTTATATATTTCTTTGGTTATGAACATTACTGTCGTTTCTTTTGTGATTTTACGATGATACTTTACAATACAATTTTAATCGCATGTCACAGTGGCTCGAATTTACTTTGTTAATTTATTCAATGATTTGAACCTTTCATGGATCTCAAGTAAAAACGAATACACCACTGCCATAATTCAATGACGTGCTCGTTAAATCCAGTCTCGTATTTCGTGAGTTAAAAGTATGAATGCGAAAATAAACTTTTACAAAATTAATCCAGAGGATTTAATACGTTTACATTGAGTGTTAAATGGACTAGTACATACACCATGTCATCGTAAAATTTCCCAGATTAGATACACATGTTATGTTTTCATATCATTTAATTTTATTTACAAAATCAACCAAGAGTTTATAATTTTGTGGCAAGATACGTCCTAAGGACGTTCTTATCAGGTCATTTACGTCTGTTTACAAAGTAAGGCTACACATACCAAGGGTAGATGAAAAGGGAAAGGATTTCGACATGAAGATATACATAAAGACAAAGACCGTGGTAGTAAGCAGAAAAAGCGAAATACCCAAAGTTTAAATCCATCTATATGGCCCTGAGGTTGAACAAGTCAGTTAATTTGTGTATTCGGGCGAGTTGATTACCGAAAACGGAAGAGTGAAGAAGAGATTCACAGAAGAATATAAATCGCGAGAATGACGAATCCTGAAATCTCTATACGAGTAAGACTAAGATTCATCAAATGCTATGTCTTGACAACATTGCTGTATGGAGTCGAGACGTGGACCATCAGCATAATGTCCGAGCAGCACGTGAAAGCATTTAAAATGTGGACCCTGAGGCGCATGCTGCGAATAAGCTGGACAAGACCCATCACGAATGAGGAAGTGATTCGTATCGCAGGTACCAAAAGGTCGCTGATTGAAACGGTAAAGTTGTGCTCCTCAAACTGCTCGAATCTCCGACATATAAAGTATACATGCTCATTTCTTATACTTTTCTTTCCCTTTATTGCGAGAACCTTTCAGTATGAAAAAAACATTCCTGTGTGGACAGATAATGGACTATATAGTTACACTCCAGTAAAACATTCGACCCCCCAAACCTGTCTGTACTCCTAGCTCCTAAGTTCATTTGATGAAAAGCTACGTTGAACGATAAGTTTAATCTTACTCGTGAAAGGGCACACCTCTGACCGTTACCACCATATAAAATTCTAATGAATCCCACGAGTATCAACGCCTTTGGATCTCAGGGCATGCACAAAGGATGTGATGTCAAATAATAAAAGTACAAGGTTCATTCATCAAACATGAGATATAAACATTGCAGTAGTATGGACATTATGATAATTACTATTTGTATAAAATCGCAAAACAGCATGTAAATGATCCATAGACTGATTCAAAGCACATGCATGAGATTTTACCCGTTCCCAGAGTCATGACGGCTGGACGAACAAAACAGTGACGGCCTTACCATAGTTGGTGGCCTATTATGCTCAACAGATACCACCTGACAAGTTGTCAAGACATACTCTAAAAATATTTGATTTGAAAAACATAAAGGGAAAAAAAACACTTTCTCACCTTTTCAGCAAAGCTGTTTCAAATTTGACTTCCGTTTTTATAACGGCTGCCTTCTTTAGTTAGTACATAACATACCAACACAACATTGAGTGCAAAAAAACAACCATATTAATAATATATAATGCATTATATTTTGCTAATTTACGAAGCGCTACCAATTAGAAATACTAAATTTGCAGTCAGCTTTTTACAACCTGTTGTATTTGTTACGGCACAAAATATATATAATTAACTACTTTTGGTCTCATGATAATTGCTCAAAAGAAAGGAATGTCAGAAAAAATATTAGCAATGACATGGATGTTTTCAACGGATAAGATCCATGGAAATATTGTAACCCATAAGTTGACACATTAGTAAACCATGATCTATACGAAACCCTTATTAGGATGTCTCATTTTGTGACATCCGACTAGATAATGGTTTGCTAATATAATGTAAGTTGTTTCTCATGTTTAGGTAATATTTCTTGTAATAGATAACGTCTCATCGAGCTAATATTACCTAAAATTCGATTATATTACTTACGAAAATAGGAAATATAGGAAAATTTGATATAATTTTGACCAACATTGAAAATGAAAATGATAAGCTTAATATTATGTGGTCATCATTACCTTATTAAGACCTCATATAAATACCGTCACCTCAAGCAAAGAGGGACATATGTCATTAATTCAGAATAGCCAGCTTTTCTATTGAATTATGAGTTTTGAGTGTAATATCGACTTGTTGACGTGGTAAAATCATTAAAGCTTTATTTTCAAGCTTGTCTTGCACGAATACCTATGAATTGAACTCACAATGGTGCACACCAATAAATCATCGGGTTGATAGCAGAAATAGTTGCTGGGAAGGATAGCCTGAAAACTCATCTTTAAGGTAAAAATGCCACGTTGTTTAACTCATTTCTATCTGCTATAAAGTTCAGGTGTTTCTTTGAAATTCGCTCAAAGAAAAAAAGGTCGGGTTTTGTACATGACACATGTGAACAAAGGGATCTATTAAAACTAGTGTTAATAGCAAGTAAGTCTTTAGGTCATAGCAAGAAGGTCTTTAACTATATGCTTAGCCATATGCTAGATACAGATTTTATTTCACTGAGGGGTCGAGGTTAATGCACTCAGTCTCCGGCATCATGCAGTCATTTCGACCCGCTTCATGGAAGAAACATTAACATATCCTGAAACT
The DNA here is from genome assembly GCA_001703475.1 of Hydroides elegans. Classification (NCBI taxonomy): domain Eukaryota; kingdom Metazoa; phylum Annelida; class Polychaeta; order Sabellida; family Serpulidae; genus Hydroides; species Hydroides elegans. Next base: position 11,457 of record LQRL01066682.1, on the reverse strand, counting down.
TCATAAAGTATTTACATAATCAGCTCGTTCTTTTGTTTCCATAGTGATTCGTTTTCGCCTGACTTTCAAATTTGATAATGATATTAATAATATATTAATGTATGTACATGTTTACATATAATTCTGAACGTAAATATGATACAGACGATAATCATAATATTTTCTTCCAGGTTCAGTAGCTCAAAATGAAACTTTCCGATAAGATACACCTTAGAGGTCTCTCCATGCTAGCCATCATTGGCGCAGCAATGTGTCATTCATGGATTGTGTGCACCGATTATTTGGAGATGAATGGAGATTATTGGGATGAAAGTAAATGCAGAGCATATCCAAGGTAACCTGTTCTCTTTGAATTATGAATTTATTATAAGTAAGCAGTATAATTTTGAAACTGAGCTAATGCGATATACTTTTTAAATAAATGATTTAAAAATCATAATAATGAATTTATATTTAATATATATTTGACATAAAACCAATAAAACGCAGCTGAGAGTCTATTAAGCTTATTGCAAGTGACGCAAATGAAACATTTGAAGTGCAAAACAATAAGCCAGTTCAAGTACATTTTATGACGTTTACTGTGAACTTATAATACAGGAAACACAGTATTCGCTCAATATGAGTCAAGTCTCTCTCAGACTCTTCATTTGTGTAAGAAATAATGAATATTATGTAATATGTACCGTGCCATACCGTGTTTCATATTACCAACGGACCTGAGTTTACATAGACATATAGAAACAACACTTGCATCACGTTATAATACTCATTTCATAGATTCGGCGAAGGATATGATTTGAAGAATTTCGGTGTGGACACGGGCTATGACCATCAGCCTTCGGAGACAGAGGTTTGCAACCCGATTCGGTCTTCGGGAGACGACGAATATTCTACAGCATACCCTCAGGCAGTGTACTATCTGGGCCAAGTGGTTGTACTCACACATCCAAGCAAGGTAGAGGGGTGTATCTTGAATTCGCGGGGAATCTATAATTTGCGGACACGTGTAACTTGAGAATTATTCATATCTACACATTGCAACAAAAGAAACTCTCCAGAACATATCCGGGGTGCATTGTTATATACCAAGTTAAGAATCAGCTGAGTTTGTGTGACTGCGGACACTTATTCAATCTGAGATTATAATGCTGAGTCTGTGAACTGGCGAAACTCTTGTTCACCAAACCAATACATCACTTACCCTTACAATGTAAACCAGTGTGACTACTTCATCCAATATATTATGCTACAATTATAATGAACCAGGGTTACGCGACAAAAAAACAATAGAGTCTGTCGTGCGCGATTCCCCGTTCAGTAGACTCCAAACAATGGAGAGCTTTTTTGAGCGTTTTTATTTGGGACGCTTTAATAAGGGCAAATGATTTAAACCTGGACATGGAATAAATTTTAATGTCTCAGAGTAAAAGCTATGTCGAAAAGGGCAGGACATATTGGGAGAAATTTTCTCCAGATATCGCTCTTTGCAATTATTTACATGTCATTTCAAAATTGAGAGAAAAGTAAGGGGTATATCTAAAAAAAACCAAACAGACTTGCTACACAGGAAGCGTTTTTCTCTAATAAAAGCGTTATCTTTATTCACTTATTTGCATTGTTGCTGAATGAAGCGTAGTAACTGATAAAAAGACCATAGCTGAGGGCGTTTTTTTAATAAACAGTTTATTTTAGTTTTTAATAAATTTGTTTAGGACTATCCTTAAAAGTTTAATCACGAACATAAAAACAGATAATTTAAACCTATTGGAAGCGTTTTTATTCCAAATAATCGAAAAACGCTTTACTGAGACACGTCACCCAAAAGCGAATGAAAAATAAACAAAAATGATTATACTGAATTTTTAAAAGCTTTAGAAAAAACGCTTCTGATGTGACCTGTTTCTGCTGCCTTTTTTAAACTTTACCCAATCAATTGGTAAACCAATTGACGCATGAAGTCTAGGATGAAACGAGAAAATTATGTGCTATTAAAACGGTCTTCTGAAAAAACACCTCCAATGTAGCCAGTACAACATTTTTCTAAAAGCCTTCTTTATTCAAAAATATCTCAAAAGATATTCGTTTCTTCTCTGACATTTTAGCCACAAATGATTGACCATTGACTAGGCGACGCCAACACGTCGTGCTATTGCTGCTGCGCGCTGTGCTGGCATGTCCTAAAGACAGACTATCTGTGCTCTTTGAAATTTCGTCAATTTTGGCATTATTTACGAGATCAAAAACAACGACTTCAAAATTCTAAATTCTAAGGGTTTCCAAAATAAAAGAAATCGATAGAGTACACCGCTGCTAAGAAAACGCAATATGACCTATACAATATGAACTCACACGCATAAGAAGTGTTATATCTAGTGCAACACTAGAGTCTTCTAACGCGTGACATTGCAGACCACAGACCCGATTGTGTGGGGTAACCCTGGTTTAATACCGTAGCATAACAAGACGACGCAATATGACCTATACATTAAGAAGTCACATGCTTTGGAAGGAAGACTAATCATATGTAGAGTGCGACAATAAACTTTATTGACCCTTGTCATTGCACACCACAGACTATTGCCTTTTGTCGTGTAACCCTGGTCCACTATTGTAGCATAATGATCAATAGACTCTGTGTATGGATGAAGTAGTCACATTGGTGTACATTGTAAGGTGGAGAATCTATTGGTTCTGTAAACTAGGGTCTGAGCACTTCACAGTCTCAGCACTACAATCTCAGACAGCATAAGGGACCACATTCACACAAAGTCCGCTGATTCTCAACCTAATATATCAAAATGCACCCCGGATATGTTCTGGAGAGTTTGTTTTGTTGCAATGTGTAGAAACATCTAACACAGGAATAGATTTATTAGAGTAATTATATAATATCAAAATGTATGTGTTGAAGTTTTGTGACTGTGAGCATTAACAAATGTATTAAAATGTATTAATATAACAAATACAACCTTTTGATAAATTTACCTTTTATAAGAGAAAATAAAACTACAAATAACACCATACATAATCCATACCAATGATCGTAAAAACAAACTCATCGTTTAGAACCACGTGGCGGACACGTGCACCGGTAGATACATTCCCGACAGCGGCAGCTTCATTTGGCGCGGACCCAAGGACCCTTTGTACGATGCGACGCTCTCCGATGTTCAGGCCAATGAGGTTTTTGATTTTGGTGCCACGCCCATTTGGTGAGTAAGATTTGTAATGTAATTATGTTATCGGGTCGATATGGATAAATATATTAGAATGATTTTAAAGTGACAGATTTGTATTTGGCATAAGTTATGGTTGATAAACATCATAAATAAATCGCGGATAATTTGAAGTCCATCCATACGTAAATGAATGAATTAACGTTTTAACCTCAAATATCATGCAACTATACTCACTGAGAAATTGTTCATGGTCAAGCAGTATTATATATTACTATGGAAACGCAAAGAAATTGTGATAATAGAATCTATAGGCCTAAGTGGTTAGCAACGTTTCATTTTAAATATGTACCGTGGTATGGCCAATTCATGCTGATGGCATGTTATTTCATGTGAAGAATACTTTCACTATTAAAAAAGTTTAGAGGTTTGACAAGATAGTTCCTTTTTCGAAAGTCTAAAACGCGTAACTAATTCCGTCTTGTTTATGCTTCCAAGTTATTATAATACATATAAGTTTCGTTGATTCTCCCCGTCCCACTTAACTCAGGAGTATAGCTACCGAGACGTATACCCAATACCCAAAGCCTGGTTTTCACAATGTACCCAAGTTTTGCGAAGACACGGACAAAGCAATGGGGACCTACAACTTCACAATACCAACCGATCTTGATCCAGGTTATATGCCAGATCTTATCATTATCGAATTAAGTTTTCACATAAAAGTGAACAATCAATGACATTTGAATGAATCGTGTTAATAAAAAGTAGAGAACGTAACTAAATATAATGTCCGAAACTGTGTGTGAATATAAACTGAATATTTATATTTCAATATGCATGATATATTGTATGCTGTTCGTTATCATCAATGTTAAAGTTATATTTGTTTCATGATATGATATTCCTTGACATTCAGGCAACTACACCTTCGTGTGGGGCTGGTATTTCAACAACCTCGACGACCTCTATGCAACCTGCTTTGACGTAATTGTCTTTGCGACAAGAAGTGAAAGAGATGCCATTCTGATTGATCGAGGCATGACAACCGAGGATCCCGAAGGAATTCCAGGCCAAACAACAACTACTGCATCTCCCACCACAACCACAACCCCCAGTCCAACGCCTTCCCTAACTACTACCCCGTCCCCGAGTACTACTGCTTCGACAACCTCTCCCCCTCCCAGTACCACCCCGTCACCAAGTACTACTACTCCTTATTCAACCACAGCCCCTTCGCCCAGTCCTATTCCTTCATGTACGTGTCAGTGTGGTTACTTGGGTGGCTGTGGAGCAGTGACACTTAACCAACCGTAAGCGTAAACAGATAATAATTTACATTGAGTAAACTGTTTTGTGAGTTTTGATTTTTAAATATTTAATTTAACATGTATTTTTGTATTGTTTAGTTTAAACTATACCCTGCCATGGCTTAAAGCATAATTCATTATTGCTGAATTCTTTGTAATTTAAAGATGAAAATACTACTTATTGACGAATGTAGTGGACAATCAGTTAATCAGGATAGTTTTCCATGGAGAACTGATGAAGAATTGACCACTTATGTCACCATGGGTTAAATGCATTAACGTGCTTAAGGGCATGGTCACACTTGACTTTTTTCATAACGTTAAATGCTCTTATTCAAACGTGTTCTTATGGGAAACTCAAAAGCCCTTTGTGGGGTTCTTCGTTTTTATGAAACAATATGTGTTAAAGAGATTTCCATGAGGAATCCTGTTAAAATGTGTTTAGGAAATGAAACTTCGAAAAGCAATTTGAATTTTAGACAAGTCCACAAGAACTTCTGTTTGCTACAAAGAGCAATCAGCCATTGGTGGAAATTGAAATACATCGAACAATCGCAATATTTTAATATCCATCATAAATCTAATTCTTTGATTATTTGCCTTCGTTTTAACGACATTGAACCGACTATTTTTAGCCATGGCTAGGTATAATGGTACGATTCCTTTGTCATAGCTCCATCATTTTATTAAATGGAATGTCGAATAAAGAAACTGTAACTGCATTTATTAAAACAATGTACAGATGTACATTATTCAATAGATGGGCTGTTTTTAAAGGACTGAATGAAATATGATTACATCCTGAGAATAATGTATCTAACAGCTGCAGAAACTTATTTATTCACAATCTCTTGCGCCTACAAACTGCAGAAACGCGATTCCGAAGACGTATATCATATGTTTTAAATTGAAAAGGTGTGAAGAGTGCAATACAAAAATAGAATCTTCTTTTTTTGTTGTTGCTTACTTTTCATTTTATTTATGATAAACATATGGGCGAAATTTATTTATTCATTCTGAAGTTGATTTTCCTTTATTCTGATTTGTTTGGGAGACTTGAAATGTAGTCAATTATTTCTAACATTTTCAACGCTTTGAGTTTGAACTTTAACGGGCTCAAAACGAGGTCGAATACCGTTTATGGTAATGCTCTGATGGATATATATGACAAAAAAAATTGCGGCATATTTTTTTTATCAAATTAACTGATAATTCCATTCAGCAAGACATGGATCAAGTCTGGTTAATTTAAACTCCATGCTAATAAACTTACACGATTATTTCCTATCATACGTTTCAGTATTTTCTTTGTTTTAGGAGCTGTTGAATGATGCAGTTCAGGGCGAGTTTGTATGATATTCAGAATAATCAGCGGGCGATGAACCACTGTTTATTACAAACTCTGGTGTTTATCAATAAACATAAATTGAAGAAAAACGACTATTTCCTTTATTGAGTTTATTCCTCACTCGCTTACGTACTATGCATGCAACAATACACAGCACTTCACACAATAGCCAACACATTTCAAGTGGCCCTAAAATGTTTTATATCGTGAAAATATCAAATCGAAAATTCGTTAGTTAATTGATTACGAAATAAATATGAAGAATTAATTGAAATAATGTTAACACAAAAACAGATTTGTTAGATCATTCAATTATATATGGATCAATATCGGGTATTTTCTTCTATCAGCATGTGTTCATTCTTCACCAAATTGGCATGCACATGTACATGTTGGAAGTGTTAACTCATGACAGAGATGCACATGACCTCATGGAAATTGTTTCAAAATAAACAGAACAAAAAAAAACTAAAAAGTATATTTGATACATAGTGCCACAAAAATAATACATTACAACTAATATGTACAATTCACTAACCAGTCTTCATAAACAGTAACTAACTCAAACTAAGAATGTTGTTCATCAAACATACACTTTAATGACACTTGTCATATGAAACAATGTTCTTGTTCTTTGGGTGAGGCAATATAAAATCACATCCAAGAATAAACGCTAACCATCTAAAGGGTTTTGCTGTGTAAAACTAAATTTCAAGGAACTTTTTAAAGCTATTGCTTTCTTTTACTGGCATTCAATCATACAATTACAGGTTTTCATTCACAAACACAATATATACATAACTTCACTCACTAAACCGAACAGAAAGCGTATGCATTTTAATCTTCATTTGCATAAATTGAAATGCAAATTTGTTGACGATTTTATGCAAATGCATATAGCTACCAATTCAGCAATCAACGCATACAATTAGCAATGCGACCAACAAGAAAACGGTTTACAAAATGGCTTTATCATTATCCTATTTCATATTTATGGGTGACGGCGACGAATCTTTTAAACTTTTAAACATAATTGTTTTTAGTTTGATTTCAAAAGTAAGCAATGCGCTAAAACACATCAATTAAATTGTGTGTGTGGTTAATTTCAAAACAATATTTTAGTCAAAACACTTACACATGATTAATTTAGTTTTTACATATACATGTAATCATTTTATACATGCGATACCCTACAACAATAAAATCATTAACTCAACATCAAATAAATTACAACTGAAATCATTCGTACCAAATCAAGAAACGCACATTTTGTTCAAACTTGCTTGAGAAATTGAAGGCAAAATTTAAGAGATACTTAGTGGTACTATTTTGGGATACATACATATTGTACTCTACCTACTTTGAACACATAACATTTTCCTTGGGACAAACTTTAACAAAAATGCTCGACAACTAATAAGCATTCAACTCACACTAAATATAACTGCTCGTGGCACCTGCACATTTTGATTGAAAAATATATTTTCAGTCGATTGACTTAAAACAAATGAGCAGCAAAACTTACATGCTCGTCATAAAAGAGTTTAAATATTGTCCACTCAATTGAAAGTCCCTGGAATAGACCATTGTGTGCCATCTAATGTTTTTTTTCTATGAAGTATGCTAACTGAGGGCCCTGACAAAACGAGATATCGGGAGAGATATTGGCGCTTTGCCTTTAAAAATGGAATCCAAATTCAGTGATCGTTCGGAACTTATGTGATATCGTTCAGAGTAATCCTCAGTCCATTATATCGCCCATGCACCGTTCGTTTAAGCGATCAATCCTCCGAACAATCTCTATAATCATTAAGAACATCTCATTTTTTAATCGAGCGGTTCAGGCTCAGCCATTTCTGGTGGGATATCTCCCTTGGCGGCCGCAGCCTCTTCTTTTCCTTCATCTCCCTTTGCTGTAATGGCGGCCTGTCCCTCGTCGCCCGCCCCCTCCTCGCCTGCCTTGGCTGCTTCCTGTTTACGCAGCATTTCGGCGCGGAATTTCTCGATGTCCTCTTGGCTGTGAAGAACATGAAAAATCAAGTCATTGTTAAAACATTTATTGGGCTTACCGGTATGCGAGATACAATCATGAAAGTACATTGAAGCACCTGAGCGTATCTCGGCGTAGACTTCTCGATGCCCTCTTGACTATGGGCGATTCCATGTAACTTTGACATGAATGGCATATTTTCAAAATGAATATAACCCATGCTTTAGTAGTTTATCGATTAGAAATAATATCTAAGATAAATAAAACGCAACATAACTTTACCTCTGTTCATCGAAAAAAAATGTATCGCATATTGAGGGAAAGTACACAAATTATGTTTTTGAAACTACGTTTTGGA
>LQRL01066653.1:13335-24048 GCA_001703475.1 Hydroides elegans | reverse complement strand
CATGATCTTTACATCGAGGCACTTGTCCACCCAACGACCGTTTTTGAAAACGTGCAACCGAATGAGCTCATACCAAATAGGGAAAATTCTACATTAAGACAGTACACATAGGTTTTAGGAGGGCGGGGGATCACTTTACTATGCAGACATCATCATGTAAATTGTAATAGAAGTCTAGGTGTCGACCGCGATGAGAATCTTGCGCAAGAATATTAGTATCTTAATTGCCTTTTTTTTTTAAATAAAAGACAAAACATATTTTTATAAGAATAACCGAATAAACGAACAACCGAATAAACGAACAACCGAATAAACGAACAACCGAACAACCGAATAAACGAACAACCGAATAAACGAACAACCGAACAACCGAACAACCGATAACCGAATAAACGAAAAAATCACTACGCATAACCGCAAATTTTGACGCGAAAGATTTTGCCTACGATAGTCTACTTAGGAGTGGTTTTTACTGTACATGTACCACTGTATTGGTTGTAGGAAAAGCTCATGGCTCAGTATCCGCCTCTTTCACTTTTTTTTTGTTTTGAACTAAAACATTATGTATATAGATTTATGTCTAAAAATCATTGAAGTTATATCTTTAAAAGATTTGTTTCAACGTTTTCAACTATTATCAAATGTGTATTGACAAATCATTATAACCGAATTTTATCAGCAACATAAAAAAAATCACACATAGTGATATTTTTTGGCTTCGATCGAAATGCTCATCTCTCCAAAATCAGAAGGATCGATACATTCTACCATTTCTATGATTGTGAGGCCACTGGTATAAATTATCGCTTGAAGTGTCACTATTCGTTGTAGAATCAGCTCTTGAGTCAGACATTAGCCTCTTTCACAATTCTTAAACTTGAAATATTTGTATAAAACATATGTCTTAAAACATTGAAATAATGCATAAACATCATTTATTGCAATGTTTACAACCAATTTCAAATTTATATATGACAATATAAGCTTATCAAATAAAGTCAATAATAACATTTAATCAGACACCCGATATGTTTTATTTTGCATCGATCGAAAATCTCATCGTTCCTAAAAATCTAAAACCCTGGAATATTGCATCGGTTTAAATCATCGCTTCAAGTGTCAATGTATTGGTTGTAGAATCAGCTCTTGAGTAGGGCATTAGTCTCTTTCATATGTTTAACTTAAAATGACGTTTAAAGATTTATGTTTTAATTATCTAAGTTGTTAATCATTGAAACTATATATTTTAATGGAATCCACCCCAAAATGTCTCCGCCCAAAAATTTTCCTGCCATAAAGTCTCTAAAAGTGACAGGATGTGCCAAAAAGTCTCCGGTTGTCACGTTTGGAGACTTTATGGCCGGAAAGATTTTGGCCGGAGACTTTTTTTGCGGATACCATTTTAATGATTTGTTTCAATGTTTTCATTTAATTTCAAATTTGTATTGACAAATATCTTTATATCAGATCAGGTCATCAGATAAAATCTAGTTATTCATCAGATCGAGAAAAATGTCACTGCTCCTATAAAACCCAAATCAATCAATATTCCACCTTTTCTCTGATGGGTAGATCCTATGAGGCAACTACTGGTATAAATCATCGCTTCAAGTGCCACTGTATTGGTTGTAGAATCAGCTCTTGAGTGAGGCATTAGCCTGGGACACAGAGTGTTGACTAAACACTCCACGTGTCATATGAGATGCAATATCGCAGCTTCTATCCCATTTGTGGCAGGATTCGCTAAGAGAATGTCGTAAAAAAAGATGCGACGTCACAACATAATTCGGTGTTCCAGATAGAAGCGCGGATTCACAACCAAAAGGAAGAGCGGGTGTAGGCGGGATGATATATACTAGCATATGGATGGGGGAGATGGCTTTAATTCTGAAACATCACATTGGAAGGTGATATTTCCTTTTGGTGTCTTTCAATATTTATTTTGATAATCTGAAACGTATTTAGAACGTTGTGCGACGCCATGTCCTGTCGGTGTTACGCTAATGCCCTTATCGCTCAGCAATAAACAAAAACTCATTGGTTGGACCACAGTACAATTCTCATGAACATGCTTTTGAGAAAAATACTGATTCTACCGTTTCATAATAATTATGGAATGATTATACCAATTTATACAATGGAGATCATTTTATTAATTAATTCCTTGATTTTCAAGTGTATAACGATTGATTTAGAAATGATTTAGTTGTTAAAAATGAGCATGGTTGTTAAAACATATCTACATGGATTAGACAGTATTTTTAAAATAAACAGTATGATAGCGGTAATGGTGGCTAGTTTAGCCTTAACGTAAAAATGCTCAGTAATCGCCAAAAAAAAGGAAAAAAAGCGAATAGCTAAACATTATATTGTTATATAAACGTGGAACCATTTTCAAAGCTCTTTTCAATCAATGACATAATCTTAATGCGTTACCAAGGCAATCTCTATCCGCTCAATTATCCATTTGAATAAGCCCCAATAATTTTATTACAAGTCCGCCGTTTGATAACCAAGTTCAAAGTGCATTCATTTTGGTGCTGTAATTTCGACAAATCGAATTTGCGCAGAATTATGCATTTGAGTAGGTTGCAGTAGATATTCAGTAAATTATCAATGGGACATCAGTAATTTGATTAGATCTCTTTGCATGACTGAACTAACATCGTTATATGGCATAGATTAAAAGCATGCACATGTGAAAAGACAAATGGGTTATTCTTAAGCAGGGATCCATGTCTTGAGTTTTTTTTCATTGAAAATTTTGTTTTTTCATGTTAAGATATTGAAAATTGATAATCTTAGAAATAAAGTTTCCTGTCTTTAAACAAAATGCATGACAACGAAATTTAATTGCTAATGCAAGTTTTGGTAACTGTGTCAGTCGTCCATAGACCTAATATGTTACCAATTGATTTTGTTTATAAATCATTGCCATCATATTTCATCAATACAAAAAATAACACATTTTACCAAGATAACTCGGTGAAGAATACTTTACGAGCTGTTCCCAACAAAGGGAGTTCCCCAACCAAATTCCTGCTAGCTTCGCGATTATGATATTATGTCTAACGTGTAGATTAGAACCTTTTTGACAATTTCTTTCGTAATAAGTAGTGAGAATAATTATTTCGAACTTGATTAAACTTGCTTGCAAGTGTATGATAATTGCAATTTGCAAAATATGCTATGTATAAAAAGTTATAGTCAACATTCAAATGTTTGGATTTTTTTCTGTTTCAGGCTGGCTAGAAAAGGAAACACAAACCCCCTGGCTTTGAAAAAAAATGATCACCTTTTTGCATAATATTTATGTTCAAAAACTAATAGATTATATTTTCTTTATTTTTTCGCAATTGAGATGCTGATATAAAAAACACGATATACAATTATTTATAATATGATGATATATCAATGTAAACATTACATTATTAATGACTCCATCGATTTATCTTCACTTTGCACGCTATTTCACACAAATTGAGCTCGTACCATGTTATCACACATAACACAGATTGATAAGCACATCAAAATATGAATATTTAACTGGAATAATAGATATTAAGTGCAATTATTACTAAATGTATATCGTAGATATCAAAGTTAGACGCACATTTTAAAACTCAAACATCGATGATGCACACATTAAGTAAAGTGCTATTCTAAAGAATGATAAGAAAAACAGGAATATGCATAGGTTATCGAATAGGCAGAGTGTGGTCATGGACGTACAAGAGCGTCGAGACGTAGTTGAGACGTTAAAACTATAAGACTAATATAGTGAATAAAACCGTCTTCATATCGTATTTTGCATTTCTTGGACAACCTTATCAAACTGTCTTTTACCAATTATTTTCAAATCAAACATGCTTTATCGGCCAAATTTGCAAATGAAAATATCAGGGATTAGTATAATAGGCGCACCATAGAGGGACAGGTGGCGAAAACAATACCCAACAATAAGATTCGCAACTGCGCAATTGTATCAAGAAGTATTATCGTGCAAAATAATGACCAGATTTTATGCTCGACCACACATTAGAGAGAATACTTGTCGTTTGAAGTGTCCCAAATAGGGGGTCTGGGAAAGGGGGTGGGGAATAGTGGGTGCTTTTATCAATGCCTACCCTCATTGCTTTTCCCTTTAAAGATGGTGTTTAGTGTTTTAAATATGCATGATCAGGCTGGAATTAGGGATGAGAAGATTAAGCCTTTTTATGTTAAATCTGGTGTAATTATTGAGGTTTTTAGTTATAAGGTCATTAGGTGATGTTTATGTGATTTTAACGCGAACTTAATTATTGGATTTAGATGGGGTTTTTGCTTTTAATTAAATGCTTTCAACGTTAAGCTAGGTGGTTCTTTATCAATGCTAACTAGATGCATTTTTAATGTTGAATTCTAAAATTAGAAGGGGTCTTCTTAATTACCCATTCTATCTATCGCGTATCTGCTTGCTAAATATTCCTGGCTATATTTTGTGATAAATAGTATCATTACAGCTTACTAAAACGAATAATGTTAGCATAAATACAAATCATATAATAAACATGTATATATTATCATTTTATTTAAGCTATAAATTATTATAAAACTATTAAATTATCATAACTATATAAGAAACAAATTTGTACCAATCAAATATTCAGTTATATAAAAATTCAATTAAATTGTTAAAGGAAAATCATGGTATTTTACTGGAAAATTTCGCAAAAAGCATCTCAAAAATTGTCTCGGAATGTTTACTGATTGCAGCATTAAATGGCGATATGATTTATGGTTTCAAATTACAATGCCCATCCAAATATATCAAAATTACAACTGATATTTCCAGGTTCATGGTCAAGACCTGTCAATGTTAATTCAAACTTTTTTTATATTAATGCCATAAATTGAATTAAATAAGTTGTAATTTATGTAAGTATCAAATTGCTATTGACACGTGCGCCCCAGTGGTAGATATTTGAGTTTGAACCCGATCGGTAAGATGAAAAATACACGTCTTCAAGACGTTGCTATTTTTACAGTTTATTGCGGGTTATTAAGGCTGTTAAGGGCCTGGTCATACCGAAACACTTTCAGGGCTGTTTAATTTATTCCTATTAATGTATTTTTATGGGAGCTCAAAGGAGTGTCGAGCTTTATAAAGCGCAACGAGCTTTACTGTGGTCCCCAGGATATCTGTTAGGATAAACACGTTCGATAGGCTTTCTTTATGGCCAGGTTCTTACGCATTTTCGAACGCCGATTTCTATATCGTTAACATCGAAGCAAGAACCTTGCAACATACACACAAAAGAGAACGTTAGATTAAACTTGTGCTCGTGTATATTGTATTAAAACAATTAAAACGTTTAGGAAGTCTTAGTGTATGTGTGACCCTAACAAAACGTCATTTTGAGATACTTTATCACAGTTATTTGACCAACGTATATTCACTTAAAGGGATCCCTTAGTGAAAGCCCGAACCCATGGGGAGCGAGGCGGTCGGGTCTCTTCGGGACTCCTCGGCTAGCGTATAATTAATCACACTTTGCCTGGTGAGAAGGGACATTTGCATACAAGTGGTGTTGAATAATGCAACACCTCTCTACATTAAGAGATGGGGATGTACCCCTCCCTCTTTATGTCTTCATCGAATTCTTCATAGCTTTTTCCCTTTCAATGATTTGGTCGCTTTAGATTTCTTGAACATGATTGTGTTTGAAAGGGAGGGTGTTTATTAAGGGTTGCGTTCAAAAATATGTTGTCTGTTTACGTACATTACAATTTGCTCTAAGTGCTATACAGCATGGGATAAACAGATACAATATCATGTGATAATATCAAATGGGCTTTTTATGGCTTTGTGTGATTATCATTTGTTCAATTTTGGTCTTCGTGATCAAAACAGTTTTATCTTAATAATCAATTTTAACAAGAAAAAAATCCTTAAATGTTTGTTTCAGCATTTATTCAGCTCATTTTCTCTTCACAACTCACGCAAGCCTTCATCACAATACCAAAATATTGAGATTAAGGGCACACTTCACATCTAATCACGATTCCTTTAATTCTTAATCGAACCATTCAAACCACATAATGACGTCATGTGACGTATGCACGTGCGTGATGACGAAAGCGCTAAAAGCTGTCACATCAAAGGGAAATTGGCGGCGCGCGGGATCATTTGATGTCGGCCATTTTGATTATATTGAATTGCATTATTTACCAATCCGACGCCCCGAATCCCTAGAGTATGGAGACTTGTATTTACGAATGCATAACTTGCGTGTGTAATGGAAATTGGGATATAAGACCATATTGATTTGTTTTGATGGTAATGCTGTGGAATTATTTTTTCTTGGTATTATTTGATAAATGTATTGCATTTGATTTGTGTTTGGTACATATATTAAACATGTGATGGGTCGGATTTCTTTGGGTTATCAGCAACTTATTTCAGCAAAATCGTTCAGTATTCAGAATTAAGGGTTTAAGTATTTCTGACTTAATCTCGACGTTTATGTTTATGTATTTTTTTTCCATCGCTGGTATGAATTACCTGTATGTATAATTACCCTTAAAATATGTTTTTTTGAATACTTGTAAAAATGATATCTCAACACATATAATCATGCGGCACCTTACACACACAATTTATGATAACGCCAACATTTATTCCAAAATCAAAACGATGCACTTGCCCTCTTCCCCTACCCAAAGCCCCCGCCCTCACTTTGATCTGTGTTTTTTTGCCCCCGATCACCATTATAAACCGTGAATCACAACGAGGAGCATGTTCACAAGCGTTTAATAATAGCCTTACCCACCATTAGCACCCTTCAGCTCGCCAGGGGCCCTGCCCTGACCCCTATCGTCAATCAAACTTAACAACTTCATATTTTGTGATGTTTTTGGGGAGATCAGAGGTTGAAAGTGAAAGTAGAAGGGGGTGGGGATTTGAATGGATTGAAAAACAGGTGCACTTAACATGTCCTTTCATGGTTCTTTGATATCGGGTGCTATCAAAGACAGACCAAAAAAGGATTAAGAGAAATTATGATTCTGACAGGATATCACTTAATTTTGTGTTTCTTATTAAATTAGTTCGATTTAAACAGCACGATTAAACCTTTTCTTAATGCCTTAACAGGTCCTTTAATTTTTGTTTAATATTGGGTGCTATCAAAGACCGACCAAAAAAGATTTTGAGAAAAAAACTTAATCACCAATGTTAATGATGGAGTTGACAGGATTTCATGTTTTGGTATAAGATCAATATAATTTTAACTTCTCTTATTCAACTAAATCATATAACTGAAGAGGAGGAACGAAAAGAAAACAATCAAGAATGGATTTATCGGAATCTTGTAAAAAGCGATTTCGTATACTTGAAATGAATTCTAAAAAACACCGGAAATATTTCAAATATCAAGGATTCACATCATTTTCATTCATTTTGATTTATGAAACTCTATTTATGGATACCACAACAATAAAAATGCTATAATTGCACCTGGGGTATTTGGTGCTCTTCTGGTCAGTTCATATGCAATACATTTTAATGATACCCTAAAACATTTAAACATATGCGTGTTTTTTGGACAAAAAGTAAAAATATGAACACAATGAAACTACGATTCTGCAAATTTCCTGAATGTTTTGCAGAACTACATCTTCAAATAATTAAATGATTGACAAAACTATATACTGTAATATTTGAATTTCCTTTCATACCATTATGACACCCTGAAGTTTGTCATTCAACTTCTTGGCATTGTTTCACCACTTCTTCTAACTTTTCTTGGTATGTCCAGATGGCCGTTGTACCAACATCACTCTCCATCGAACAACGGAACACAAGATTCACACCAGCTCATCAAGATTCAAGAGCCATTAGTTCACGTCACTTTGTTACAAAAACAATTTATTCAAATGACTCTTTTGAACCACGGCGGAGTTGTTCCTTTCTTATTGGGACCTGAACTCAAGACGAGGCCAGTGCCTCGCTTTCAGATTGTTGTGACCTTGACCTGCAAAGGTTCTCAAGTGCTCATTGTTATACAGCATTTGCTGACAGCTTTTCTTCGGGTTACTGTCCAGCGATTTTCTTTCATTTTGCATTAAACAAATATGAGTAAGCAAAGATATTAAAAAACACAGATTAAATGATTTTATAAAAAATATATAAATATCAAAATTAATTTCTATGAACATTTGTTTTTAGCTTGGTGACCAAAATTTTTTTTTTTTTTTTTTGCGAAACTTTCTAAGTATCCATTTAGAAAAGCCTAAACCTCGCAGTGTTAAATTGATATAAAGAAGTGCTGTGAAAAATTAAAGCTCATTTGACTGTATGCGAAAAAAAAGCTTAGTTATATTCACAGAAATGGTTAGACGAATTATTTAGCTAATAGCCTAGTTTACAGGCGCGGATCAAGAAAATATTGAACCTGGGGCGCCAACAATATAGAAAATCAGACCGAACTGGAAGGGGTGCCAATTTATCGTTTTTATATTAATATAAGGGCAAACCGGAGGCGTGCACCGGGTGCGCTCTCTCTAAATCCGCACCTGGTTAATAATATAGCCTGAGTCTTCGTTAACCTTTGAACATTTCGAACCATTCAACATTTCAAATCCTTGAGCGTATACCTCCATTTTGTAGTGTTACGCCTCATTACTTTTGAGTAGGATGTGTCTGTTACGATGCGCCAAATGGTGACACTCGATTGCATTAACTTTTAACATCTCACAGCCAAGGGCTTTTGTCAATCATTTTAATGAGAAAACCTCGTTATTTTTCAAGAAATGACGCAGTTTATTGGACGATACAACATAATTTAAGGTGCGTTCCTCGGTCAGCGGAAGGTTTCGCAAATTCAGAAATTGTTATAATATAAACACATTGATACAGTTGGGTTTTCTCTATTTTTCAATTATTTCTGATGTAGACATTTAAAAGAAATAAAGTATCGGAAAATTTCCTTCTACCTTCTCACAAGATGAAACAATGTTTCAGAAAACAAATTGATATGAATTGCAAAATGTAAACACCATTTAAAACAATGACATAATTAATTAGCATAATCATTCAAAACAAAAAATCACTATAGCATTAAAGATTACCCAAACCATTAAATCGTTTGATATCACAACCACCAAAAGGACAGCTAATTTCAGTAATCAACACACAAACATAAACACATCACGCCAAAACACGTGTGCATAGCAACCGAAACAATGCATCGTCAACACGCACAACAATGATGCAAAATGCCAATTCGCCAAAAACGCGTCGCGCGCACACTTCACTGAATTTAAGGGCTTAGTGCACAAGCACGTTAAGTTCATTTTTCTTAATAAAACAGCTTTGAAACCTCCTTATTTTTATGTATTATAATGGACATGTTCATTCGAAAATGCGTTTTTATTTGCGCTAAGCAGTTCATAGATTGCTTTATTATTGATAAGTGAGATAGTTCATATAGAACATAAAATGAATTTGTTCTAACCTAAAAACATAATTTCTAAAATAAACAGGATTGTGCACTTAAGGTGTAGACACATATGATGAAACAACGCTTGTTTCCTTTTGGAAACAGCCACTTTGTGGCGTAACGCAAAAAGGAAACAACGATGAAACAATGAGGAAACAACAATGAAACAAGCATTCGGTCTATCACTGAAAAAGGTGAATCGCGAAAATGTCATTACATTTTAAAAGCGTGATGTTTATGATTATTGCGTCACAAAGATTACTGTAGACAATCGAAAAAGAATTGTTTGGTTCAATTGTTATAATTTATTACGCAATTTCGATATTTTATTGCTGCGATTGATGGATAATGAACAATTATACATTAATAATATCCTAAATTTGAGGCAATTATGCGCTTAAAACATTGTGTTTACGCCAACGCTTGTTTCCTCGTTGTTTCCTTCTTGTTTCATCATTGTTTCCTCGTTGTTTCATCGTTGTTTCATCGAAGAAGCACGTCAAAAAGGAAACAAGGTGGAAACAAGCGTTGTTTCATCATATGTGTCTACACCTTTAGCCCTTCATCACTATTTTTGAACACTAATGAGCGCCTCCAGCCATCTTCACTCTGTACCGTTACAGCGAAGGGACAAGCGAATACAAATTATCATAACAATTTATTTGCGACTCAACCCCCGGGGCTATGGCTCCGCGTGGGGTAGGGGTTGTTACGCGGTAGTTGGTTGGGGAGGGGTTTGTTTGAGGAAGAGGGGAAAATGTGACGGGGGTAAGACGGGACCGGCGGAGTGGCGGGGTTCGTTAACTGGCCATCTGTGGGGGTTTTCGAGGCGAGCTGTGAGTGATGTTAGAGCGATTGCAGTTATTTAAAGGGCCATTTTTGGAAAGAGGGAGATTTAAATGTGTTTGTCCCTTTAATTCCGGCTTGAATTGCCTCAATTTTAAAGTTACTTAAAATGGAGTTAACGGTTATGTATTTATAATAATTATAGATGACACATAAACTTTAGGCCTTGGGCCATACATGTATGTCTGGATATTATTTCCTTAAAACCTTTGAAATTATTTTATTAATTCACTCGTAGCCTACATATGCGTTCAACAATAAATACTTTGTATTCATAATGTCATTCATGCAATTTAATGTCTGCGTTTAAAAAGGATATTCATAATTTTCGCAATTAAGTTTATAAAAACATGTCACGCGCAATACATTTATTGTAAACTCTTTT
>LQRL01066650.1:6860-21047 GCA_001703475.1 Hydroides elegans | reverse complement strand
AATAAAATAAAATAATAATAAATAAAATTCTACTTTATACCATTAAACCCTACATTTGATCACATATCAAATTGTATATATATATCTTATGTAAACTTTGTTCCTAAATTATCAAAGCATTTATGATAATAATTTTAACATAGCGATACATCAAATGTTTTTTTTCCAATCTATGAAACAGTAATTTTAAAATAGACTTGGATGAATATCTCCAAACATTTATGTGTTTAATGTGTCACTGCCGCGCAATTGCCTATAATGGTTCACTCTATCATATATTCATTAGACAAAACGTTCAAAATTGCAAGCTTTATTTTCGCTAACAGGTGAATATTTTTTCCATTAACTAAGTGATCACATTAAGGCTCAGTGACTGAAATCGGAGCATAATGATGATCCTTGTTTGATATTATCATACACGGTTAATACCGGTCAGTCACTGAACGCGGTAATGTACTTGCCTGATGATATAATATGATTGCCTAATATAAAGAGGAACTAAATGAGCAGACGAGACAATGTAATAAATATGTTTTTGTTGCGCTATATTTATGCATTTTTTATCAACAATGATTTATCGTAAGGTTTTAGTTTTATGAAGCAACCTGTTCATAACTGATATACTTTTAAATATAAGAGGTAACGTTCAACACTTATCCATAACTACATAGAAAAACTGATAATCCATATTTTTACAATGCATTTTCTCACAACATAAACAGTGTTTTACTTTAAAAGAAAAACATGAACAAATATTCCAATATTCCTTTGGAATAAAAATTGTTACTATAAATAAGAATGACTGGATTAATATAATATCACCACTGACCATATATCTTTAGGAATCGCTAAAGAGCATTGCTAAAATCACATTGGATAAAATAAGCTATAAATATATACGCAAATTGAATATTTTAGTGTAAAAGTCAGGTTTTAAAGTCATGACTTTAATGACCGGGTAGCTCATCAGCAAAAGTCAATTATACACAGTAAATTACAACTACATTTGTAGCGATAATTTTGTTTTAGAAACCACTATTATCATTATGATAGATACCAATGTGACTTCTAATACCTCGGTATTCGAAATCAACTATAATGATTCTGGTCATGGACAACTCACCAATGAAGGAAAACGGATCAGAGATATCAATGAAGTTGTAAGTTGACAATTTATTCTATGTATAAGACTAAATAATTACTAGACGAATTGATAATGACAACATCATATTGAAATACCATTTCATTTGATCACATCATAGCGGGGTATAGTCAAGACACATGTTATGATATCAAAAAGTTGTGTTTTCAAAAGCAAGAATATATATACAGTCACTTGCTTTAATTTTGAATATTAAGTTGAGGGACCCATGAATCTGACACACCTGGAATATCATTAATAATTTTGACTACTAAACAACAGGGTCTTAGCTTCAAGCTGATATAATTTTCAATGTTATTGACTGAGGGGTTGCGATACCGGTTTCTCTAGACAAGGTTAGACGAGAAAAAATAAAAATTAGTACACTGGTATACCGAGCCTCAATGAATACTGTTACTGTATCGTGGGCTGTAGACTCTTAATGTGTCTATTTTCTATTGGTTTATTTATTTGATTTAATGTACAAAATAAATCGAAAGGTTATTCTAACTGATTTGATTATGAAAAAGTCTTTTAAAAAGTATCAGGTAAATTTAAATTGGATATCGCAGTCAAATGAATGATATGATTGGCAACAAAATTGCAATGTTCATTACATTACCCTTAACATCATTTTCATTACCAAACCAATACATTTTCTGCCAACATCAAACTGTATGAAAAGAACTCAATATCAATGAAATCAACAAATAAACCAATACTTTATCTGATTGAGATCTTACCATGACGATTGAATACTTGTATTCCTAAGGAAGATTCAGCATGCTAATGCACTAATTAGTGAAATTTCCTCATCTACCCTCGTCTAGAGAAACAGGTACTGTGTCGCAACCACTCAGTCGATAACAGTAAAAGATATATCAACTTAAAGCTAAGACCCTGTAGTATGCCCCACAATCAAATTCATTTATGATTTTCCAGGTAGATCAGAACTATGGGTCACTAAACTTTATATTCCAAATTAATGGAAGTGACTGTAGTATGTTTGAGCTTTGTGTTTAACTTCGATGTTGTTCCCAATTTTTGAGTCACTAATTTCAAATATTGTGATTGCGTTTTCAGATATGGTACTGTATAATACCTATTATTCTAATAGTAGGCTTCGCAACCAACACCCTAACCCTGTTTGTAGCTGGAGATCATAGCAAGAAATATCCAATGTTGATTCGCTGGCTCGCAATAGTTGATAATCTCAACTTGATTTCGCTTTTCGCGGATTACATAGGCTATCAGGTCGGCCAATCATAAGATTGATAATGAATGTTAATTTATTTAAAGGATGAGAGCGTTTCTGAACGTTTTAGACACTTACCCAAAAAGCAATACAATAAGGCACAACTAAACATTTGTGAAGAGCACTTCACGAGCTGTTCCCCAAAAAAGGTGTTCCCCACCAAATTCCAGCTGGCTTGGAATTTTCGACGAAATTCATTCTAGCTTGGACATTTTAACAGATTGAGGAACACCTTTTTTATCATTTCCTCATTTTCGTTATGCATATTGATAATAATTATCTCGAAATAGATCAAAACTGTATGCAATTGTATTATAAACTGTTATTTACAAAACATGATGGATCATTTACTTATATTCAACATTTGAATTTTTCGAAAAAGGTGTTCCTTTCCTGTTCCAAGCTGGCTAGAGAAGGAAAACAGCTGAGCTGGCTTGGAAAAAAGGAACACCTTTTTGCAAAATTTTAATGTTCAAAAACCATTATTTTGTTGTTGTACATACTTCTAATGTTGTTTTAAGGCGATTTAACAACTTTTTGAAAAATGTGCCGTGGGGTGCCCTTCATTTGTATGTGATGCGCGGTTTTAGTAGCAATGTAGCACACATCTCCGCCAACAACGCTAAAAACATCCATTCGGATTTATTTATTATGTACAAACAAACATAGATTAATGTTCTTAATATCATTTGCAAGTCGCAATTTCTCCCCATGTATTATTCGACCTGTGCTTGTGAATTATTCACCAAATATTCTATATTTATGTAGGTACACCACACGGCTGATTCACTATGGATGAACTATCGCCTGGCCTGTAGAATAGGATTGTATGTTGTAATTGTGTTGCAACATTATGAAACATGGGTTTTGGTTATTGTTACAGCTGAGCGATAAATGTCTATAATGCATCCGTTAAAGGCGCGTGCATATTTGAGTCGAAGACGCCTTAAAGTAGCGCTCTATGTAATTTTAGCTTTGTGTTTTATTGAATATTTACCACACGTTATAACGTTTGACATCATTGACGATTACGTGGATTGGCCCTGTGAACCAAGTGGGGAGTTTGGTCTTTGGTGGGAACATTATTACAAGACGAAAGGGAATCTACTATTGTTTGTATTTGGCCCTTTTAGCATTATTTTCCTTTGCAATCTCATAATTGTTGGTAAATTAATCAAAATGCAGATATCTCGCGGTAATCTAGGGGTTAGCCAAGAACAAACAAATACCAGGAAACAACTTAAGAAAACGGCTCCCCTTCTAATTAGTCTTAGTTTCGTTTTTCTTATAACTCAAGGGCCTTTTCAAATTCAGCTTACGCCACCTTTTTATATTGAAATATGGTCAGAGGATCCTACAGAACAGCAATACCATAGTCTTTGGTACAACATTATATACACCTTTGCTAATCTTAATTACAGCACCAATTTCTTTCTCTATGTTCTTACACATAAAGGTATGCGTGAGAACCTCAAGTATAAAATGTACAAATGTCGACAAATGTTAATCAGATGTACAATGTAAGCTATGTTTCGAATCAAATGACCAAAAAAGTGGAAAGACTGGTACATGAACATAATTGCTTCATAAGATTGAGTGAATAATAATATAATACATAAAACTATAATGACATTACATGATTATTTCATAAAAATATGTCTATACATTATTTATTATATTAACTATATCATTGTATGGTTATTATTAAGTTCTATGTTGTTAATATGATGTGAACAATATTTTCAAGTTTCATACATTGTAGTTTCTAATAAATTTATGATCTCGTACTGTTTTATAATAAAACGGAAAAAATAAAACATTAATTATAGCATAATTATTATCAACCCATTAGAACATATATTTTATCAATGTTAAAAAGAAAAATGCGCTAACCCAATTCTAAATAAAAATGAAAGGAAATTTGAAATATGCAGTACTACAATGTAACTAGGTTACATTAAAGGTTTAAAAAAAATCTATGATCAAATACCTAATAGACAATATAGATACACAAGATAGTATTTACACTTTTTTTCTTGAGCTTTCTAGTATGAACCTTAATATAATTATATGAACCTCTTTATGCTATTTTTATAAAATATAGGTTAATATGCATTTATTATGCACTTTTTCAAACTCTCAGCTAACATTTAGAAGTCTATAAGGCTAGGAAGTCCATTTAGATTTAGCAAAAGTTATCGTGAGCTCAGTCTAAAACGGATAAGTACATTTAAGTTCTCGGCAGTATTTTTGCACCATATGTAAGAAAAGCAATATTTTAAAAGCTGAGAAACGGTATTAACGAAAAAAGTATGTATATGCATATTCTTGAATAGTTTACCATTCATACTTACACGACTCAAATGCTTAAAGTATGGAAAGTATGGCATATATATATATATTTGTGCTACATTTATATACATATATATATATATTTTAAGATATCAGGACAACTCACCGGAAAACCAACTCATCCAAAAAAAATGGTCAACACGCCCAAATTCTTAGACAACTCACCCAAGTTTTCGGTCAACTCACCGAATTATTTTGCACTATTCATTAAAATTATTGGACATCTCACCCAATTATTTTTATCATATTATATCACAACATATCCCATACTTTTTTATTAAGTGAGAAGAAATATATACAAGTACATACAATGCATTATAATACAAATTTTGATAATAATAATTGTTTACAAGACATTTGGGTGAGTTGACCAAAACATTTGGGTGAATGGTCACTTCTTGGGTGAATTGGTTTTTTGGTGAGATGGTTTTTGGGTGAGTTGTTCGACATCAATGTCCAACCATAATGTACTCAGGTATGATATAAATACAGTTTTAGATGGTTGTGAAAATATAAATGTTTGTCTTTCATATTCCAAATCCATTCATCCACAAGTTTCTATACAATAGTCTAATTTATGCCTAATGATAAGTAAAATGCTTGGGAAAAAATAGTTTATTTAATTATAATTATCTGGTAGTTTTCAACATTTATCTAAGCATGAATTAATTAATTTAATGAGGTTATGTTTTCTGTTGTGATAACTATATTTTAAACCTACCCTTACAATCAATTTTAAAGGGTTGGGGCAAGTTTAACTGATGGTTTTAGCTTAAGTGAATAATATTGGTTGATAATAGAGTTGAGTTTAGATAGCACAGCCTGCATTTCACAATGTATATGTTCATCTATCTATTTGAATTACCAAAGAATGGATGCAACTGGGTATACTGAGTTTTGCTCAATTTACTTTTATGATTTCCATTTCATTCTAAGTTTAATATCATTTATCGTAATAATTAAATAGGTCAAACCTACTCTAGTTACATTTATATTCAGTGCACATTTAGATTTTCCATTCCAAGTTCATGAATTAGGGTCTGTCCACATTGGAAGCTTCCTATGTATTCATAATGATAAACTTAACTCGCTACTTAAAAGCCTGTTGAGTTGTAAAAAAGCAGCTGGAATGCTAGAAAAAAGCTTCCAATGTAGCCAGGCCCTTAAGCAAGAAAGATAAGTCTTAAGATTTATCGCCCAAAATTAAGTTATGTTGATACAAATGCTGAAGATCTAAATTATTCCCGCTGTGTGACGGATAGAACTCTGTTTTTTTCTGTGCGCAAAGGAAATAAACTCCATAAATCGTTTCATTCAATGAATTAAGATGTATATAAATGCTAAATAAAATGTTGTTTATTGTGACATTGCAAAAATAGGCTTTTGAACAGCTTATAAAATGGACATTAATAAGCATCAATATATGTGTTTCATTTGCATTCCTTAATCTTAAAAATTCCGTTTCGAATAAAAATTCGAGTCGCATATTCACCCTAAACTAATTCATTTAATGCCGCACCTAAATGCTAATGGTACGAAAATTTAATACTATAATATTAAAGGGTAAACTCATTTATTCCAAAATGTCATCGCTAACGAGAACAATACTGCCTTAGATACGGGTATGTATTTTCATATCTGTTTTCGGCAACCTGTTTATATCAATTCTTGTCTTGATGGAAAGCAGAAAATTGTATCTAAATTGAAGTAGGAAAAAAAACAATAGTTCCGGTTGTATTCGGACGGGTTATATCTGATGTAATCGCATTTTCGGCACCGAAAAGAAAATTCGATATGATAGATAAAATACAATGTGCTTCTTTCAAAGAAAACACGGTTGATAAAAAAACTAAGGGGATAACACATGCATATGCTATAATAACTTTGTTTGTAGAGTTAAGCTCATTGTTGGCTTATTACGAGTCACAAACGTCATAAAGACGTTGTTTCAATGCCCATACAGAATGTTGATAGTTAACTTAGAAATGCCATTAGACGATGCTTTCACGTTAAGAATTTCCACAGATATTCACGTTAAACATCGGTATAACATCCTTCGCTTGCATATTTTTTTAGTGGGATGTTAGAAAACGATGTTTAAGTTAGTGGGATGTTAAATGAATTGCCGCGCAATGAATATTCAAATAAAGTCAAAACGCATTTTTTTATTGAACAATTCGTTTTTTTTTTTTTGTGCAAAGTTTCATCTGCTTACTTGTGCCGAGAGGGTAAATGGGAGACTGTTTGATACGCTGCTATGTAACCACAAATCGCTTAATATCAGTCAGGTGTCAAGCATGATATCGAGTTTTTTGGGGTCTAAAGAGTTTTGAATATACTGTTTTAATCCCCTATTGAAAGCTATTTAATAATAAAATGAGCATGCTGATCCAATATGTGAAATGGGTGTTTTCGCGAATTAAGATATGCAACAAATATGCGTCAATTACAAGTACATGTAGATTCGACATGTATGTGCTTGGATTTAAGTTGTCTTGCGCAGGGGCGCATACGTGTTTTGTTTGTTTTTAAAGGGTCACATGCCCTGATGGGACCTATGTTAATCATCTTTATAACTTAAAACAGTTCCGCATAAAAAAATCAATTCAAATATTCGGCTATCTTCCTATAAACTGAATGGTTAAACTTATATAATTTTTAAGCAATTTTATGAAGGTAGTAAGAAAGTTCGTTACTTAAAAATACATGGGTTAAATGTGCTCACAGTATGCCCAGATCGTATGTTGGTTTTGTGTAAAAAAAAGTATAGATAAAGATATCATTAGGTTCCGGAACGAGATATGGTACAGCCATGGGATCGTCAATTGCCTGAATATGTAATGAAGCTTATCATACAAAAAAAGGTGAAATTTAAGACCTATTTATGCATGTCTAATAAAATATATGTTTAAGTGCCCTTGATAATCTTGAAGTTTACACGTCTTAAAGGATATAAACTTTTTATCGATGATGAAGCAATGATACACTTGATGGACTGATCATTGTAGGGCCTCAATAGAAACATGAAACTTTGTATTTAATTGATTTTCAAAAAGGTTAAGATAAGATAGTTGAAATATTAACATCAGAACAACAACAGATCCGATGTTGAAATGTGACTTCGACAAATTGTACGATTCTTATGGTTTAAATGTGCAATTTCGAATTTATTGGTCAAAATGAAATAATTTGAATAGCTTATTTTCTTAATCGCGTTTTTTGGTCAAAAGTATTAATAATTGAGCCTATATGACCAAAGCTATATTTAGATGGTTAATACGCTTTTATCCCACAGATTATAATTTTCCATATTGGACAGTGAACGACCTATTAAAAATACAGATACATTTACATCTATACGTTTTAGTAATATAGTTTTTATATTGTTACTATTTAAAAACTAAATTATGTTTCTTTGAATTATCTTCCCTTGAGGTTCACTTAAAGTGAATTCATATATAGAATATATGTGAATGACCAACTCAGAACTATCAAATGGTGCTTTTGAAAAGTTGATGGAAAATCATTTCTAAGAAATCCAAAAATGATAAATGCCAGAAAACAAAGTTGATGACGTTTGCTTTGTCTTTTTCGTGCCACTGCCTCAAGGTATGGGCAGGCATTTGTTAAATTTTCTGGAATCCCAGCGCAATTTAAAGAAAATATAGTAAACCTAGCGAAATTGGTTTAACCCCCGCACGATCTGTTCAGCATGCTCAATGAAGTTATAAACCTATACGCTAGCACGCTCAAATCCTAAAATATCAAAATGGTGCAGGCTTAAATCAATATTTACCACGCTTAAATCTAACACAACCGACCGCAAGTTGTCGAACTGTTACAAACTGATTCTAGTGTACTTATTCAGTTACCGATTTTCGATCACATATTGAAGGGCACCCCACGACCAAATTTTTAAAACGTGGTAATTTGAGTATTAAAACACTTGATACATTGAAATATACAATAAATTATCAAAATTAGAAAAACAATTTTTACAAAAAGTTGTTCCTATTTTTGTAGCTAGCTGGCCTCATTGCGCTCATCTAGGCAGCTAGAATCCGGAGAGGAACACTTTTTTGTGAAAAGTGAAAATCTAAATACTTACAACAATGTATATGTAATACCAAATTTTAAGAACATTTCCATTTAGAACACCTAGCTATGTGTTTCTGAATAAAATGAAAATATTTTCTTAATCGATTCGAAAAAAATAAACAATTATTGAAAAAGCTGTTCCATTAATTCTTGTAGCTAGATCGCATTTTTCGAATGTTTGTAGCTAGATCAATTTTGAAAAGGAACACCTTTTTTGAGGAACACCTCGTGGGGTGCTCTTCCATATTGACCAACACTAGACATTAATTATATGTATTTAAATATATTTTGTATTTTTCAATGCTTAAAATGACATTACAAATTTGTTTCAACCTATGTATGAAACATATTATTGCTTGAACAACTGTAATCATTATTAGAAAAAAATAGAATATAACCTAATAAAGGTTTTAGCTCTGCTGCAAACGTCACGATATTAAAAATGTCAACTTGAAATAATTGCCTTTATATATTGGCTACAATAACCCTTTATATTCAATTATCTTCGCTTTAAATTCTTTTTGACATAGCTTTTCTTTAAAGATGCACCATAGTTAAAGGCTCTCTTTAACCCTTCATGTCATATAAAGCAATTTATATTTTGGCCAAAATTCTTAAATTGTTTAAAGCGCTAGCGCTGTATGTTATTGGTGTTAACGTTTTTTTACTTTTTTTTTTCAATTTATGCATAGGATTTTTTTTCTGTGAATCAAAAACACGAATTATTACACGATTGTAAGATATAAAAAAGTAAATTGAATCAATTTTGTTTTGCAATGCACATGTCAATTAAAATTTTAATTTCCATCACAGCGTCAGATTGGAAATTAAGAATAAATTAATTATCGTAGGTACATAGTAACATTTGCCAATGTGTGTAAACTGAAGAAGCTACAATATACATGTAGTCATTGACAATATAGGAATAAATAATATAAAAAAGGGTTGCTTTAAAAATGCTTAAGTCACTTGATTTGCTAGTGTATATGTGGCAGCGAAACTTTAATTTAAGCGAAACTATAGTTTCGCTAGCGAAAG
Organism: Hydroides elegans; assembly: GCA_001703475.1. NCBI lineage: Eukaryota > Metazoa > Annelida > Polychaeta > Sabellida > Serpulidae > Hydroides > Hydroides elegans. The sequence goes on along the minus strand of LQRL01066650.1, from coordinate 11,163 downwards.
ATTAATTTCTTTGATGATGTTAGAAAAAAATGTCTATTTAAGATTCTTTTACAGCCATAACTTATGATTTTGCCTCATATGATTATGTTTCATGCATCTTTTGATCCGTTTAAGTGTATTAGTTACATAAAGCCCACTACCCGAGAGGATTATCTGTGAGTTGAGTCATGAACTTAACTTGGGAAAAATCGGCTTATTTCAATTACATCATTGAGTAGAACTCCATAAAAGCTTTTGATTGATGGGTAAGATTACCAAGTACTATATTGCTATACATATGTATAAGATAAAATGTAATAAAATGCCTTATATATCAATTTACAACAAAGAATACTTACAAAATCCGGAAAATTAATCTTTCGCTAGCGAAATTAAAGTTTTGCTGAAAATTAAAGTTTCGCTGCGACATATATACGAATAAAAATTAAATAGATATCGCGAAGTGAATCAACGTGAAAGGTTTACGTGCAACTTGTTTCACAAAAGAATTGTATGATAAACGATTCCCCTTTCAAGACAAGCATTTGAATGATATTCGAATCTTGACTTTAAATCCTCTAGCCAACCCCGTGTGAATGGTCTGTGTAAATAAGTGACGGGGTCTTTTCAACCAAATACTTGAAATGCTTTTTATCATAATAAATTTAGTGATATATCTGGAATGTATAAGGATATTGCAACAATGAAAATTGAAACTTGTCTGAGGAGTTCGCTAGCAGCTAAAAGGAGAACACAGACAGATTGAAGGGCATATTTTCGCTGGATTTTTAAAGCTTCCCGAGTGCAATTTGCTTTAAACCATGTATTCTCGTTTTAAGACTTACATATCGGATTTAAACATAGCTGATGAAAATAGTACAGTGTCTAGATCCTTTTCTGAAACGAACCATCTACGTTACTAAAGACATCTATTAAAATTGGAGAAAAAACTATTGAATTTAAGGACTGTATCAATAAAGGAAAAGAAGTATGGCAAAAGGTCAACTAAATAAACATTTACTTTTCAACAATTATAAGTAATTGAAACAAACGCATAGGTTACAAGCAAAACAAAAATCCTCAAACGAGCAACAGGATCTCAGGAATAAGAAGTAAAAATCATCTGACGGAACCTATGGAAAAAAAGCCTTTAACACCCAAATACAAAACCATTGGAGCAAAACCAGTAATTGCCCTGTGTAAAAAGGCAGCCGAAAAATTGTTACTGCAGCACTTTATCTAATAAAACAAACAAAATATCGCTCAACAATACTTTGTAGCAGCTCCCCGACCAGGATAAAACAAAAAGCTGTTGCTTGTGCTTAAGGTCTGTGTGTGAGGAGAAGTCAAGGATTTCTGGTTCAAGAACACAAGAAGAGCATAAAAATGGATACACTTAGAATTTGGATATTTTGTTTATTGCTAGTAATGACACTTATAAAACGGATACAATGTGGTGATGGCGACCCATTATCAACAAGAGGCAGAGGTTTGTGTTATTATCAATTCCAAATAGTATATTTCGTGTAATACGTAATAGTAATTAAATTAAGGGACTGGCCCGATAAGATGCTTTGACGCCGATTCATTACTAAAAAGTGGTGTTTACGCTTGACTTCAAGTGGCTTCATGGGCTTTCTTTGAAGAAACACATTGACAAACATGGTTTGTTAGTAAAATGAAGCTGCATAAAGCATCCAGTGTAGCCAGGCCTTAAGAGTCATTTTGTGATTAAAAAAAACATCTGACCCATAGATAGGCCTATCTACTTTTGACAATTATCCATGTATGCAAAACTTTATTATCGTGCTGATGGTAAAAATTAATATAGTAGGTTTTACCATCAAATTATTTCAACCTGTTATCTGTAGCTTTTATTATTCAAATTTTGAAAATGTTAACACAATAAGCACAAAACAAAAATAATACTTCATGTTTTCAGGAAAATACGGGAAGATATTTGCCCCTCGGGAAACCGCCGGGAGGGACCTTTGCCTTCGGGCCTTTGCCTTCGGGCCTTTGCCTTCGGGTCTTCCCGAACGGTCTCCATCGGGACAAATATCTTCCCGTATTTTCCTGAAAACATGAAGTATTATTATAATCTTTTTAAAGAACGTGGTAGCGCCCCAAATATGTTCGCAACATGTTTAACTCAATGTGAATTCAGAGCATGTAGGGCCTACAGTAAATTCTTCGGAACATTCAGCACAAACTTGTCATAGGTTTGAAATTAATTTTTCAATACAAATACGCAGCTTCATTCATAAACATCTTTTTTTTTTTTTTGCATTTCGACTAACCGTTGAAACGATTGAGAAAATAGAAAATATTTAAAAAATACGTTTGGAATAGGAATTAGAGATATAGTTGAAAGTATAGTCGGGGTTCTTATATTAGCCCATAACTATATTTTTTAGTATACTTAATGGAATTTGTGACCTGATGTTGATCTACAGGCGTTTAACGTGTTTTATATCAATAATTGATCAAATATCTATGAATCATACCAGCAATGTTAAATACATGAGTTCAATATAATTTAAAAATATCATTATAGTTTTAATGCTGGTATTAATTATATTTGAATATAATATACATGTTGGTATGTTTCTTAAACAGCCAACCTGTTTTTGAATCAAGTAGGGAAAAGTAACACATGCTGCTATTGTGACTGATAAAGACATGGCTACACTTGGGTCATTTTCAATGCATTGAATTATTTCCCTGCATCATATTTTTATAAAGTAAATCGGAAAGCGGCAAGCAGAAATATACTTATATGTTATCTAATATGACTAGCGACTCCTAGCTTTCCGCTTTCCGTGTGAACAGGTCCTAACGGAGGTTGCATCCACTAGCACTAGTAGCATATACATGTAGATATTGTCCGGTCCTTTTGATAGTGCATATGTAATTTCTATATCTTTAACCACATGGAATTTTCAATTTTCTAAAGAAAAAAAAAACAAATCGAATATATAGGAAGAACTTGCTTATTTAAAAAAAAAATGTTTACAAAAAGTCAATAAACCAAGTGTCTATCAATCTACATCACCCGTTCTATTAAAAAACGTTATAAACTGAACGTATGCTATTTAAACGAACATAATTGAAGATAATAATTCAGGTTGTAAATCGTAGTTCATCATCATGTATCTAATATATTTGTTTGAAAAGCTATTTCACTGAACAGCATGTTTGAACTTCATTTAAACTCATTTTATTTAGATTTAACAACGTATGTATAGATACAGTAAGAAATTGGACGGATGCTTGTCCGCTCCATAATAGCGACAACACATATTGTTAACTCGAATTCGGTACATTTTGAGATATTGTTTTATATCAATGATTGAATCCAGAATGATCCATGTAACACGTGTATTTGTCATTTATCTCGGTACATTGCCATTCATTTCAAGAAAAGTCAAACATACGTTCAATTCCATGTCAAATGACGTAATCGAATCATTAGTTTTTGATATAAAAAAAAATGAAACGATTTTGTTCTTAAAGTTTACATCTGTTCTATCTCAGATTTTGGTGATATATGATCTGGAAAGTGACCTTCTGTGTCTGATGAACTTTGATGGATCTTTTAATAAATGATAAAAACAACCAAAATCATTCGCAAAAATACCTTATATGATTTTACAGTAGAAATTGATAAATGAAATACAGATGCATGTGATAAATGGGCGACGAACTTAAAAATAATTGCGTTTGATATCAGTTATATATCTATATGGATTTCATTTGAAGTCATCAGCAAAATCATATATTGTCATTTATTTATAATATATTCTATGAATATGTATTTCCAAAGTAGAGAACCGTGGGTAAAATACCTGTAATCAAAATATATATTCATTTGATTTATTTAAAAGGTTATTGCTCATAATTTTCTTGTAAACTCAATAATTCGTTCAATCAGCTTCCCTATTTATAGCAGTGTCACTTAGGGAGCGGTTACATTAAATCGCAAGTCGCGATTTTTACGGTTACATTATTTAAGCGATTTAGGACTTCTTATATAATATAGTATATCTCATAGTATACTATGTATAATGTTTTTAGTTTGTAACAATTCAATCACAGTATTTCATGTTGATTGCAAGTAAATAAAATCTTATCTTTTCTTATCTCTTATCTTATTTTTATACATTTTGCCATCGAATTAATGTTAGACCTCCAAATTGTAAACCTTCCAAAACTTATAAAATGAACCTATACTTAATTGTTTATGGATCGACAGATATATACATAGCAAGCGTTTCTTATTAAAGGCAAATAATTTGTTTGATAACCTGCAAAGACAACTTTT
>LQRL01066635.1:42408-58436 GCA_001703475.1 Hydroides elegans | reverse complement strand
CGGGGGGGGGGGGGGCACACATTTATTTTTTGTCTTACATATAAGAGCGAACAGGGGGGCGTGCGCCGGGTGCGCCCCCTCTAAATCCGCGCCTGTGGAGTTTCGCTTGTTTATTTTGATATATGAATATGAATACTGTATACACCTGATAGGTGTTTTATTTTCATTATTCATTTTACAGAAATGGAGGCTTTCCCTGAGGACGTTATTCTCCATATATTCTCCTTCCTCGACAAAAGAACATTATGCCTCGGAGTACGCCTGGTATCCAGCCAATGGTATCGTATTCAGAAAGACCCGAGTTTATGGCGCACCTTCATTTTACCTCGACAATTCTCGGAAACGCGACTTCGTCTTATGATGAAGCAAGTTGGTCAACATCTGCATATACTGGATTGCAATAAATGTGAGTCACTGACCGATATATGTCTGGCAACGACTGGAGTCAACGGTGAGATATTTGCTAATATGTGCAAAGTGATATTGCCTGTCCTTTCCGCGAATAGGGCTGAACAAGAAACCGAGGAATCTGATAAACCTCCTACGCTTGATTATATGCAACACCTAGCGAATATATTCCCGAATTTGGAAGAAATCGCGAACATACAAACGAATCTCTATCATACCGTGGATATCTTAGAATGCCAGTCGTTCTTCCCCAAATTGCGAGTAGTGCATGACCGGCCTGTGTCATCCTATGGACGATTAGGTCACATGTCACTCGGACTTAATATCAACAAAAAGGAAAAATGGCTGAATAGCCTGAACCTGCTCTCGGAGAAATGTCCCGACATTGAATGCTATAAGTGCATTCGCGGTGTGAATTATATGGATACGGAAGGATTATCGACTGTCGCAAAATTATCAGCAAACTTGAAAATCCTTCATTTGCATTACATGTGCTCGATTACGAATGAAGCAATTGCAGAGTTTTTCTCGAATCTCAAATCCAACAAAATTGAAGAGATTCATTTCAACAATCCGGGCCCTTTGACGGATATCGGGTTTGAAATGATAACCGAAAAATGCCCACAGCTGAAAACGCTGTCTTTCGCTAAATGTCCGGATCTCACGAATGCGACGTTGGTTGCTTTGATCAACAATTGTTCACAGCTAGAAAAGTTATCGATCGATAACTCGGTTTCCCTCTTCGACAAGAGAGATCCACTGACGCTCGCGAAACCTATCAAAGACGCGACTATAGCCGAAATCACGAAACATACACCAACACTAAGAACATTCAAGCTAGCACGGAGCGTTTCTTTGAGCTGGGAAGGTATTCATAGTTTATGCACCAACTGCCCCAATCTCGTTTACGTGTCGCTTATGTTTTGCGAAAGTGTCAACGATTTAGCCCTGGTTTGGCTTCAAAAACTCAAGCATCTCAAACTTTTGAACTTGCGCAAAGTCTCAGTAAAACCAAAGGGGGTCATCGATTTCATTTTGAACGCACCCAGTCTTGTGCATCTAACCCTGCATCACTATGGGAACGAATTCTACGCCGATGCGTCTGATCTCATGGATTTCACCTACGCGGCAATCGAAGCAGACTCCGATAAATACCGGCCTAATGCAATTCGAAGCCTTAGCGTGAGAGGGGTCGGAGGCTCGTTTTTGCAATTGTTGACGGTTTTATGTCCGAATCTGTCGAATTTGGATTTGTCGGATGAGACAATAGTGTCGCCGTTTTACTTCCGGTCGATTATTCAAAACTGCGAAAATCTTGCGCAGCTCGATATATCATCGGACAAAATAACATTGGATGACTTGTGTTTGATGGCAATTGCTGAACACGGCAAGCGTCTTTCAAAGATCATGTTTCGATCAAGTCTCGGTGATATCGATTTCAGTATTTTCGCACAGGTACTCGAATCGTGTACTCATCTGTCCATGATGTCATTCACAATCAAAGCAAATACTCTAGGAGGCAATATAGAGTACATGAAGAACTTGATTATGCGGAAACGTCAAAACTGTTTCGTTTTTGACACGCGGAAGAATGCGAAACCCGAAGAGGATGCTTGTGTTCCGGATGGAAGCGATTCAATCGCGTTTCATTTTTTGCCGACATTTTACATGCAATCTGTTTAAGGAACAACTTGGGTAATTTAATATGTGTGTAAAATACCAAAAATAACGTATACTTTATTGGTCGTTGATAATGTCATCAATTTTGTGATTCGATACCGAACTATTTACAAACAAATAAAGAAATATAATTTCTATATATTTTCAACTTAAAATTTACATCGATTCGCGCTGTTAATTATCAATGAATATGTATGTGAATAAAATTAAAGCACCTAATATGCGGAATGCGCGTTATGACCAACGATTGTCTCATGTTGTTGTTCATATGACATATATGTCACTTACATAAAAAGTGCGTTCTGAGTGCGTCGACAAAATCCTTATTACCCTGTAAATTAGACGTAACTTAGACGATAACATTGTAAGGATATTGTTTCTGTATAATTATATGAACATACTAAGACGTGATAAGAACCCCATGACAATATTTAAATACTAAAATAAGTTATGCTCAGAAACATTAACACCTTTCAAAATACATATTTTTCAGTTTTATTACTAATTGAATTTGAAAGTCTTTATAACTGTTAAGCATAACTATCTTGAATATTGTATATTCATATTATATATATGCAAATGTGTTTTTAGTATGTCATAAAAATGCAAAATCTAAATAACATCTGAGAATGGTGTCCCCCGAAATATAACTTACATAGTCTTACATGAGGTCGTATTAAAGCTCTTATTAGCTGAATTTGTTCCTGTTTGTCCGTTCGATAAAATATATCGACGGCAAAGCGATATCTAAAAAATGACGTTCGTAACGTGTAAATTGATAAAACAGGCGATCCAAACATATCTGAAAATAAGGTAGTACTTCGAAAGACTGTGTCCGATTGGGCATATATTGAAAATATCATGAAGAAGTCGTATATATGAAGTTAATGAAACGAAAATATTCATTTCAGATGCTCGAAATCAAAGGCTGAGCGCATCTGAAATGCCCGTCTGAGTGCCAATAACTTCTTAGTTTAGTCTTCTAAATGTTTTTTTTTCCATTTTTATTGTTATCAAAAACATTTAGCAGAAAAGATCAAATGGTTCTTTTGATACCAGAAACCTATTTCTGTTTTTTCGAGGGCACTTAACGATTTATTTTTTCTTATATTCATCAAAATGTTTATTCTGAAGTTCCAAGCAAGAAACGCAGAAAAGCTATTGCAAGCAAATTTACAATCTCCAACCAGAATAAAGATTTTAATAAATCAAATGTGTATGAGGCTATTCTTTCACAGATTCGTCTACAAAGACTAAAATTAGATATAGGGGCATTGGTTTATGTACTTAAAAACAGAATTCTTGAGTAAATTACAATTTTCGAAAAAAAAATCTTTATTCTGTTCTTAAAATGTTGCAAGCAAGGTAGAGCTGCTACAAGAATAAACATTTACCCGAATAAATCGTTGAATGCCCCTCTTTTTTTTCCATCTCCCAAATCTTAAGGAAAATATCACAATATTTGCAACAACAGATTATTGGTGTTTTTAAACCTTATCAGCTTGTGTTGTGTCTCATGTTTTGATATGTTTTTTATTTAAATCCTTTTCTTACGAAAACAGTGGAGAATTTCGAAACAATGTGTGTAGAACGATACAGTATTAACCATAAGAAATGAATTTCTAAAAGGTTTCCTGTAATTTTGCCATTATATATTCCCATTCCCAGGGAATAGAGATTGGTGAAATTTATGACATTATTATTATTTTTGCGATTTTTTTTTATATTTTGTGTACATAATTTGTGTAGGCCATGCAACAATGAAACATGATGGAAATGAGTAAAGCATATTGTTTGTTTTTCAAAATACATTTTATTTTATTCATATACGTCATTAATCAGATTGAGCCATTGCTCATACAAAAAGTATATACATATTCAGAATAATACTGATCTGGACTATTGAAGTGGGTTCATAATCTTACTAATCAATACGATTGATTAAATCATTTGATTATGATTATGTTTAACATGAACGGATTTATGTGATGTTACGTTATTTTGTTAAGTGACTGTTCGCTACTGATACGTTCTTATTTCATTTATCTCGATACATTAATGAAAGTAATATACATATTGATATATATCTACTTAAATATCACAAAGGGACCTGTATTCTTTATATCAGTTTTTAAGATACCGTACACACTTTACTGCCGTCGCGTTCCCTTGATATTTTAGCCAATGCATCTTGAACGTCTTTCAGAGTTGCTTGATTTTCTCTGAGAGCATGTAGTGTTTCTCTTTCCATTTGGTTTCGTTTAACTTCTTTGTATCGGTATTCACACAACTTATTTTCTAATGAAGATATGGCATCTTCAATCGAACCACTAAGTTCCTCGTCGTCTGTCACGTCGTCATGAAACTCACGAAGTGTTTCTTTTTTCATTTCAAGAAACACTTCAGCAAATTCAGTGTCGGTTTCGTTTTCCTTCTCAATAGCATTGTCTACACACCCAACAATTTTTGCAAAAGTTTCTTTGCGTTCACGCTCTTTGTGTTTTATTTGATCATCAAGGAGACGTATTTGTTTCTCAAGACGCCGTTTATCATCACGAGCTGTGATAACTTCCCTTTCGAGTTGTTCATTCTCGTTTTCCAAGTTATCGATTCGTGATTTCATTTGTCGTCTTTCATCTTCAGTCTCGCGTCTTTCTAGTTCCTCATCAATCAGTGCCTCAGCATCCGTTGGTTTCTGGCTTAGCCTACTTACTTCCCTTTCCAATCGTGACACTGTATGTTTCAAGTCTCTGTTTTCATCTTCAAGCTCTTGCAATTTTGATTGTTTATCCCTTTTTAGATTTGATATGTTATCTCTTTGATCCTTGTATTCTTGAATAAATTTTTCCATACTGTCTTCTCGTAAAAAATACTTTATGACATCGTTCCGCACCTTTTCATCCTTTTTCTGTAAAATATCATTTCTGCTAGCATATCTTTTAAATATAATTCCAATTGGCATTTTTCCTCCAAGAGATTTATCCAAACATATTGTATCAATCTGTCTCTTCTTTCCTTGTCATATAATTTATTGTGTGTTAATTTGGCTATTTGTTGCCAAAATGCTTTCAAGTTGTCCTTGCTCTTGGTAACTCCCTTAATTTAAAAATAAATATAATGCAAGCGTACCTTATATCAGTTGTTTAATGGATGTTTTTCACTTGGCTTATTGAATTGTTCAATAAATTTATATCCAAATAAAAAAATCTTCTTTCATAACATAGTTTTCGAAAATTCAAGGAAAAACTTTTATTTAAATTCTTATATTCTTCTTAAAAATTCTTATATTCTTCTTAAAAGCTGATTCTGATAAATACAGGCTCATTGTAATTCAAATTCAAATTGAAAACGGGGTTATGTCCGAATATATCGCATTTGTAATTGTCGGATAAGACATGTGTCTCTCCGTTTTACTTCGAGTCGATTATTCAAAACTCGATATTTCTTTCGACAAAATCATATTGGACGACTCATGTGTGACGGCTACTGCGTAATACGGCAAGCGTATTTCAAAGATAATGTTTCGATCAAGTCTCGGTGACATCGATTTTCAAAAAGTTGTTGAATCAACTTAAAACAACCTTACAATAACGCACAGCAACAAAATAATTGCTTTTGAACATTCAAACTTTGCAAAAAGGTGATCCTTTCTCCGAGCCAACTGGGCCGTTTCTCTTCTTCTAGCCAGCTTGGATAAAAAAGGAAACATTTTGCGAAAATTGAAATGTCGAATATAGCCACATTACCTATAATATCTTGCACATAACAGTATATCAGATAATTTCAAGCAAGTTTAATCATTTTCCAAATAATGATTCTCACTACTTATTGCGAAAATTAATAAATTATCAAAAACGGTGTTCCTATAACTGACCAAATTTCCAAGCTAGAATGAATTTTCTCCAAATTTCCAAGCTAGCTGGAAATGGGTGGGAAACACCTTTGTTGGGAACAGCTCGTAAGGTGCTATGGAGCAAATCAAGTTCAACAGTTATTTACCAGCATTAAAACATGCCAGCTAATATCAAACCGCTTTTATTGTACAATGTGATAATGTTTTCGAGGCACTGCTCTTTAATCAGGTTTTCTTGACATTTTACTTTATTTGCTGCAACATATGTCGCATAGGGTTCGGGTTACGAAACCCTATTTCTATCTACAGTTGTACCAAATTGTACCTCTTTTTATGCAAAGGAAAATGCTAAATCTTAAATTACCGGACATTTCGTTTGTGTTTGAGTGTAGTATGTATGTTACCGCCAATTCGTGGTCCATATCCAATCTGTAGTTTGGCTGGAATAAGTTAGCCAATCTGTGTCAAACCAGAGATTGACAGGTTCAATAAATTAATCTGCAAGTCGGCTGGAATTTCCTATCGATTGGTTGCAAATATTCTATTAAATTAAAACTTAAACAATGATATAAACTATTTTTTATGAAGGTGAGGTCATGTAACAAACTATTTTACACAATTTTAAGGTGTCGTAGACATTATTGTCTTCGATCGGCGCTGCGTTAGATCAATCTTATAGAGATTGTATTGAATTGCAATTTATCAAACGATTGACGTAATTTTTAGTGCGCTTTCATGGATTTATCAATGATGCAATCGAGGCGTCTAGTTAAATATCAGAAGTTGTTAGTCCTGCTTATCATCTATGGTCGACTTATCCCATTGGATCAATAATCGATTCGAGTGGCCTTCAATCAATATAATTGAAATCGATCTTGCATAAACACTCGACTCTATACTCATCTACGATTGAGCAGATGAGATAATGGATGAAGTATTTCGATGCTGTTGGCTGTGATAGCACAAATAACAAAAACAATCACTTTGATATATCAATCAAATGAATTCTTAAGCATATATCACAATAAACAATAGTTGATTTATATGAAGATACAATTGAACACCAACACACATGTTATTGATGACGTAGATGTATATATAACAATGTTACAAAAGCTTTACATATCCTCCTAATTTTAAAATGACTGTCGTATATCCTTACGTATTACAAATAAAGAATCATGAGGCTAAACATATTTGAAAAACATATCTATGAGTTGCAAATCACATGTAGACCTTAATAAAGCGGTCCTGATACATTTTAATGCTTTAGTTATTGCTTTTCAATAGTAACACCACATTAATCAGCAGACCCACAAAAGAACATTTAATAACACGTTTTAAACATTACTTATTTTTACAAGAAAATCTTGAATGGCAACTTGAATTGTCCATAACTTTTCCTTGCCATTACATTGTTATAGCCGGAATAATTTGACAAAACTTAGCATCCCCATTCGGACTCCAATTGGACCTTCTGTAGCAAGCAAACAATAGTTTAAGGTTCATGTCCGCCATGGATTAGCCATCTGCTAACCAAGCTAACAGTACACAGATCGAATTGATTCGTAGAATATTTACACGTATGCAAAACTGGAACGAGTAGGGATTATATACATTATTTTACAAGTATGCCATACAGCATTTTTATTCAGGAGAGTGTACACACTTTACTAACGCTTTGCTGTTCACGTTCCCTTGACATTTTTGTCATAGCATCTTGAAAGTCTTTCATTTTGTCTTGATTTTCCTTGAGAGCGTTTTGATATTCCTTGAGAGCTCCTTGATTTTCCTTCAGGGCTTGCAGTGTATCTCTTTCCATTTTATATCGTTTGCGTTCTTTGTCTTGATATTCCTTCAACTTCTTTTCTAATGTTGAGATTGCCTCTGTAATCGATTCTTTAAGTTCCTCATCATCTTTCACGTCTTCATGAAACTCACGAAGAGTTTCAATTTTCATTTCAAGAAATAATTCCGCAAATTCTATATCACTTTCGTTTTCCTTCTGAACAGCGTTGTCTATACTCTCAACAATTTTAGCAAACGTTTCTTTGCGTTCACGTTCTTTGTCTTTTATCTGGTCATTAAGTTGACGTATTTGCTCCTCAAGACGCCTGTTTTCATCACGAGCTGTGGTGGCTTCATCACGAGCTGTGGTGACTTCCCTTTTGAGTTGTTCATTCTTGTTTTCCAAGCTATCTATTCGTAATTGCATTTGTTGTCTTTCATCCTCAAGTCTGGCTCTTTCTAGTTCTTCAGAAACAAGTGCCTCATTATCCATCTGGTTTACTACTGACGTTTTTCGGCTTAGCCTGTTTACTTCCTTTCGCAATTCAGACACTTCGCATTTTAAGCTCCGGGTTTCTTCTTCAAGCTCTCGTACTTTTGATTCTTTGTTATTTTTTAGATTTGATATCTGATGTCCTTGCTCTGTATATTTTCGGATTAGCTCCTCGACACTATTTTCACGTAGAAAATATCTTAATATCTCATGTACTTTTTCTTCATCCATTTTTCTAAAAATATCGTCGCTGATTGCATGCTCTCGAAATGGATTTTCCAATGGACACTGTTTCTTTAAGAGATATATCCAAGTATACTGTGTCAATTTGCTTCTTCTTTCCTTTTCATACAATTCGTTGTTCATGGCTTCGGTTATTTGATGCCAAACTGATTTCCTTGTAGCTTTGGAATTGGTCACTCCCTTTAAATATATTGAACATAAAAAATATGTGAGTATCATGAAAAATAAATAATTGCAATATAAATAAATGGACTGGATGCTTTACTGCATTTCACTTTGTTCTAAATTCAATTACCGTTCTTACGCAAATATTCGTTTTCATAATCACAAAGCTCAACATATATCTTTGTCGTGCCTTCAGGTTTGATTTGAATTTCTATTTTTAATTTTATTTGAAGAAAATGACAATATCATTATTATGAATTTCAAAATAATTAAAAAAATGATATTACCACTATAATTTTAAATTCATCTTTCAAATATGTGGCAAGACTTTCTCCAGCGTGCGGAAGAGGGGTAGCCTCTGAGTGCGTCTTTAAGTATGTTGTTATTGTTGACCTTTTCCAGCCATTTGCTTTCTTACTATAATCCTTTTCAAATTGGTAGTTTGTAGCCATTTTGGTAGATGCAAAATCTGTAATCTATATAAATAAAAATCCATAAAGACACATATGTATGACCGGTTAAACCGCACAATTAATGGCGACATATGACAATTACAATAGTTTGATCATTGATATATTTATATTTTTCGAATTTATACACGATGAAGAGGGGAAGTCAATCTTTTTGGAAGTGGACAAAATTAAAAAAAAATGTATAAAATACTTTTCATTTTATAATATTTTCACTAAATATAGCGGAGTAGATTAAAAAAGTGATAATTGTGGGTGAGTGAAATGTTGATAAATTATACACATGTATATGTCATGCTAATGTATGGCTGGCACATATTCACAATGTTATTTACAGTATGAATATCATTCGCCTAATATTTATAAACAACACACCCTAACATGCATACATCAAGAGCTATCGAACGTGCTCAATATGCAATTGGATTGCGATTTAATACATTGTTAAGAGGATCTCTAAACAACAATATTTCTAAGTCAACAACCCAAAATCATTTTCTTCGCCTTGCTGAACATCCTTGACCTCTGCCCCTGATTTGCTCTTTTAGACACACCCAAAAGCGTTATCTTTTCATCCTGCACACGTTTTTGACGTCATCAATCAATACTCGATAGGTGAAAGCACTGTGTAAAACATTCAATATACGTCGTGTCTAGTACCTCAGTTCGCTTTGAAGGCGATTGAAACGTAATGTTTTATCAAATATCTTATATCAATTTATTACTCAATCTATTTTCAAAACTGAGAACAAAATAACTAGATATTCGGTCAACATGCATTTATATTATGTTTGCTATGTAAAATATAGAATATGTTTTGGATTTTATTCATAACTATATGAAGAAATACTGACATATATTTAAATATATGACAGGAACGGATTGCAGATACATTTGCTCTATGCGCACTGACTCTATCTAATTTATAAATGCAATCAGTTTGCGAATTGATATACAAAGTTTACTTTTACTTATCATTATTAAATAACAAGGGGGTTTTAATTAAATAACACATTGATTCTAATAATGCTGCGATCAATACCTTAATCACACTTATCAAGTCGTATTCACCCTTTTGATTATCTCGATAGTCGATTTTAATATTGATAAAGGCACGTATCAAAGTTGGAAGTTTTAAACTATATATAAAAACCGAAAGTTAGCGTTATCACACTAAGATGTATCGCGCCAAACGAAAACAGATAATTGTTACGACAGGTTTGAATTAAAGTATTTTTTTCTGTGAAAAAAATAAATAATTACAAAATGCAAATAATAACAAAATGCAAGTACTCTAGGCATTGCACTTAACGACCGAAATTGTGGCGATGATATCGAAAAACTCAATGGACTAACCACTAGTAATATTATAACATTACGATATGTACATGACAACATTACTACTCGATAAAAAGAACAAAGGGTGAAAGGACGACAATTACAAATAAGTATTTTTTTCCAAAATATTCTTCTTAAAGGATCGATAAATTTAATATTTATTGCCTGCAAAATGAGTGCTGAGAAATGAAAAAAACATATAATAAGTATACATGCAAATTTAGACAAACACTAAGAGGTCTTTCCATTGCTTAGTTGCCGAAGGGGGGTTATTTGAATTTCATTTTTATCGGTTGTTAATTATAAGGGACCGTTTGTCTTGTTTTTGTTTAGTCTATGCATTGGCTCGATCAAACCACCCGGACCCTTGCCAAAACCTATTGTCTACACTCGCTCCTTTTCCAAAATCTATTTTATGAGTGGGTCTACCCTAGGTACTAAAATAATTTATGCATGAGTTTTTTAAATTGCTGTTTATCCTTGGTTTAACTTAATTTAAGAAATACCTGGTTGGGTAAAACTTAGACTAAGCACTTAGCGCATGTAAACGCAAACAATGGTCGATATAGTATCTCGCAAAACCGAGTTTCGTTGAAGGAGGTATGTTTCAAAGCTCTATTTGACACCAGTCTGAAACCGAAAATTAAAATTGGCCCTTCTTATTTGTGTATATTTTGGTGTCTAGAAACTTACATTTTAAATTGAACATAAAACATAGTTGTCATAATATTCTGCCATGCAAACCTGCTCTTGAAACAGCTTATGACCTTAAACTACGGCTGGGAATAATTATCCGAGTTTCACAAAATGGTTAACTTATATCTCTCATAGGAAATCGCTTGAAATATCCTTACTCTTATTCGCATGGATCACTGATATTAAGACTTTGATGCTCTTAAAACTGTATCAGGGATTTTAAGGAAACAAAGTTATTCTAATATTTATACTGGTGAAATGAATTGCATAAAACTTTCATAGGGTTGTTTTATGGCATATTAATGGTAATCGATTAAATTGTATGTATAAAAATGTGGATTCATAGCATATGTTTTGTATTGGTCAAAAAATAATAATCGAATAGATATTGCTTTGCTCGCAGTTTTCTGGCACTATATATATTTATTCAATCTATTTTCATTTGGCTTGATTTGGTTTGGTCTATATAATAATGGTTCATTGAATATATTCGGGTCGTGGTAATTGAACGGCTTGAATGATTCTGGAAGAAAACAAATAAACCTCGTATCGATGTCATTCTAAATTTACTTTAAAAACGTATTATACTCATAACTAGGACATCGTATTACTCCGATATTGCGTTCAGCCGTTAACGTTTATCGTTTATCGTTAAACATTTATAGTCATGCTGTTCCCGCGGATGTATGTTTTGGCTGTTGCACCAATGAGGCTAAATGTGAAATAAACTAATTGAATCAATGGCAAGTTTTGTTGGTGCTCCTGTAGCCTAGCCTAACACAAAATATGCATTTAACGTTTGGAGTTAAGCGCTTAAATTGAGAGATTGTGCGTTTAACGTTTTGTGGTTATGCGCTTAGTTTTACGGAGGCATTAAGGCAAACGTGTATCTAAATGCGATTACAATCTTTGAAACGCAACGATATCCTGTCGTAATCTAGTTTTTATACCAATTAAGTTCTGATGACGAAAACCGTTAAATACATCCAGCTGTCTATCGATTTATAAAAATCCAATATTTTGCTCTGACTTGAATTAGGGTTTAGCTTTTTTATTTATTATGTCTTGCTGTACTTTAGAAATGGTATCTAAAGTGTATCTTAGTAATAGATGGTTATAAAAGTATTATTACAAATATAAACTCAACATGAAAATGTCATTCCATATAGCCAGATTCAATTGTTAATGCAAGCATATTGTGTGAGTCAGTGCTATATATGACCCATATCTTATACGAGGTATTAATTTAGATTCAAAATATACTTACCTTATAAGTGTTAATAAATTACAAAAATCAATGTTTAAGCTATATCCAGAAAATAGATTATTTCTGACGAAGCAAATAATTGGTTATCATCAAACTGGAAAAGATAGCTGTAGAGAAAATTCCAATAATGACATTTATTCATATTATGCATATTATTTATGCTGATTTATGATACATTAGATGTCTTCGTTGAACAAACATTGTCATCGAAGAGACCTTTTGTACTAGGAAGCTTGGTGGCACGGTTTCTAATGATTCAATAAATGTTCAATTGCGTTGATCGAAAAGTGCATCAATATTAGTGAATATTTACATTCTACTTCTTGTTTAGGTAATTGAACATATATAAATCAAAATTGTTGTTTCATTAAACAAGAATTAGTATTAATTATTCAGGCTATACACTTATTATGTCAGCAATACAATGATATATTCAATCACCTAGGATAAATGGGTTTATCAACTCGTCTCGTCATTAATCTTAAATTTAGCATCATGCCTTTTTTTCTAGTACGTTATTAATGATATGTCAAAATCACATGTTAGTCAGAACATTATCTGAAATAATTTGCTAATAATTGACCAAAATTGAGTTGAATACATACTCATAAATATTTGTGTCGGCTATGAAGATCTTTTTGTGTAGATCTTGTTTTCCTTTCAATGCGACAAACCAAGACCGGCTTAGATTAATGCCTTACTATAGTTTGATGTATAATTTGTTATTTATTCGACATTTTGACTATCACTCGATAGCATCAAATGGTTGCTATATTGGCTTAGATCATGATTGATTTGAAGGATCTAGAATCAGGCCATGCCTCTTTGCACATCACTATTTAATATCTAATATCTAGTAACCTAAATATTAAAAAATGATGTTTTACATCAATATGTAACTTTTTTGTGCTATTAGCTATTTCGCTACCTACGTAGTCATGCCTAATTTATATTATACACATACATTATTGAAACATAATTAAACGGGCTTTTAATTTGCTGCATTTTCCCCTTTGTGTTTAAAGTGCGTACATTTTGTAGACCTTATTTTTGCATATTTTTGATATGATGTTTTGCCGTTATCGTTTTTTTACGTTCTTCCTATTGTTTATATAGTATCATTTATCGTTTATGCGTTAGAGGATGTATCTATAAAATAATGATAATACTATAATATACTCAGGAGTACCGAATGGACGATTGTGTGCCTCATTTAAGGCTCATTTAGCCTCATTTGACTTGTTATGACCTGGTATGAACTCTCAACTACTTAGAATCAGATTATCATTCCCAGTTACGGAAATGCAAATAAAAAGTGTATCTTTATCTGTTTGATAATTGTGTCACTTAGAAATTCGGTACAAGCATAAACTTGTGTCCTTTAAATCACAGAAAACTTGATAAATCCAGACAGCTATCGGACTGAGCAAATGTGTCCGATTTAGCGAGGTGTCGGGTCTAGTCAGATTCGAAAGTTTTCCATTAATGTTTATATGTAGTTGATTTGTTGACATTTTCATGGAGTTGATGGTAGAACACACATGCAATTATTGTGTCCCCTCCATACACCGATAAAATACAAATAAAACGAAATTTATTCTTCTATTATTGTCAAATAAATACAACTAACATTATGATATAAAAAATGTAGGTGTAAAATTTGCAAACACACATTTTCTGCGCATGCAAACCTACGATGAGTTCATTAGGAAAATAGCTTACATAACGAATTTCTAGAATCCTCCTCAATTTAATTAAGGCTTAAGATGTCACATACAGTATCGGCTCATTTAATGATAAAAATATATTAAATATTTTAGTGTCATTAGTGTATTAGCGGCATATTGAATTTACTTAATCAACTGAATAGATTACGGCAATTATCCACATTATCAAAGAAACGGTGCCTGTTTATGTAACAATACAAAGAGAAAATGAATGGCTGTGTAAAAAAAAAGTAAAAGAAACCGTTCCCTTGATTCAAAACTATTTTTTTTTTCATTTAATTCTTGGGGCGTTTTACAGTACTGCAAACTTAAATTGTACATACATAATTTATAGCTTGGCCGCGTGTAACACCACAGTACATCATATGATAATAACATGGATAAGAAACACATTGTTGACATTTAACCATAGCTTTGTGTTAAAACTATTTGGAGAGATCAAGTTCTGATATGTTAGACAATATACACGTATGTGATGAAAACATGAACTAGTTAATAACATTTAAATTATAAAACCCAAACAAAATCAGCAATAGAATACCATAAATCTATATACATGTATATATGCAGTAGACCTTTGAAGCATCGATAAATGTTTTAGTGTTGATACAGTGTGATCATTCTTGTAAATGCATAATGGCATGGTGTTTTATATTGATTTGGTGTCTACGGTACAAGTACATTTGTTGAATTATATTTTTGCTGAACTGTTTTATTAAAGAACAGTGTTTATTATCGTGAACTGAAATAATATGGATAATCCTAATAATATTCAATCTACAAATGTTATTACAATGAAGCTCATATATTCTACTTCAATGGAAATCACCTAATGATTATATTGAGTCAAGCTAATATGATTGCAAATTTGATAAAAGTACAATTGGAGGATGAGTGTTCATTATACGAAAATGGCTTCAAGTAATAGGCATCCAATATCATATTGTACAATGTTAAAATTCACATGTAGTTTTTTCACGAAAGACTTATTTTGAAACTGCACCTTGTATATACCAAATCTCGCAGAATCTTTCACTCTTGTTCTCGCTAATTGACTTGGTTTGCTAGAGTTTTTTTTTAGTTCTCGTTCTCGCTCTTGCCTCAGTGGGCGCGCGCCTTATAGGCCTAAATACCATTTCGTTTGGACCCAATAAACATATTGAATGTATCTTAATTTAATTTGTGAGCTCCTAACTATTAAAAAAAGTAAAATGCATAGCATTTGGTACACTTTAAGGGCTTATATCTGAGCTCCTGGTTTTGCAATTTTAAAAATGTTTACTGTTGCAAATTTCTAATTAAAAAGCCAGGCTTTTCTTAAAATGTAAATAATTTTGGAATAAAGATTCAAAAATATTCAAAAAACGATTTTTAAGGGATTTCTAAGCTTTTCATAAAAATATTACTGAGTCCCGCACTGTGTTTGATATATCGATGGCCATTAATTGAGAAATGTGTCAGAATTAATTGAGTTGTTTGTATCACATCTAGTATATTTGCGGACATTTCAATCCGATTTCATATAAATAAATCCCTCAATAAAATTGGTGTTTTCAGTGACGCATATTGATTTATGAAATGTAGGGTAGACTGTAAAGTGATTCAAATCATAGTTATAAATCTTATCATAATATAATGTGACAATAAACATTTTGACCGTTAATTTAGTTGACTTCCTTCTACATGCATACAGAAAAAAGCGATAAGATAAACAATTCAGAATTGTCTTGGCTTAGTTTATAAAGACTGTTATAATATTTCAGGATTTGTTACGCTTATTTTTTCTATTGATACACATTGAGCACATAGTTGGGTTCAAAACTGTCGCATATTCTTTTCACTGTCGAAAATATTTTCAAAAAATGACGTACAGAAATCATTCAGTATTCATTCGCACAAA
>LQRL01066635.1:26058-42242 GCA_001703475.1 Hydroides elegans | reverse complement strand
GAAAAAACAACTATCAATTACAATCAACACATCCCCCCAACCCCACCCCCACCCCCGCCGCCATTGATATCCGCCAATGACTTTTACATCGAGGCACTTGTCCACCCAACGACAGTTTTTGAAAACGTGCAACCGAATTAGCTCATACCAAATAGGAAAAATCTTACTTTAGAGGGTACCCATCTCATTACAAAAATAAAAATAAGGACTTACAATTATGTTTAGACATCTATTAGGTAGCTTGCCTATATTTTTATTCAAAGTCCTATTTACTAACATTTCTTCTTACTCAAACGTTTAACCCGTACATAATTATCAAAATTCATACAGGTATTATGACTGACTGCAACTTAAAATTTAGTTGTACTTGAATAAAGAGTTTTCTTTACCATTTTCTTACCAGATAAAATAGCCTTAGAACATAGAAAAATGTTTTAACACGCAGTAACATACCTTATTTTGGTAATTATCCTTTGATGTAATTTAAACTATCCCTATCAGGTCATGAGCAATGACTCAAAATCGTATACGATTTTTGTGCTTCTGATTAACATATCTATTACGTCAATCTGAAATAAGCAGACTCGTGTGTTTATTTGTTAGTTTACTGTCATGGCTTATATGTTAATCTTAGGTATCAACAGTTGTATAAACTTTGACGTTGGATTAACTTTGTTTGCATTAGTAATTCGTCATGGTTTACAAAATCAAATGAAGCATAATGATATTTATCAAGTTCACATTAAATAGAACTTGGAATCGGCTTATTAATATGAATATGGCTCTTGTTTTGATTACGCTGATAATTCTAAAGAAAATTATTAAGATATTAGACAAATGTATTCATCAGATATACTTTCATATCTCTTAAACATATCTGAAAATGGATTCCAGTTTGTTTAAGGAATAAGAAAGCATATACGTCATGAATGACACGTGATAGCGATAAATGGGGTATTCGGCTGATTAATAATACAGTGTTTGATCAAAACTAACGCTGGCACATATATCAGGGTGAAAGGTCATGCCATGTTGTTTTTTTTTGTATTGCCCAGTACATGTTGCAAATATGTACACAAATTATTGGTGAAAATGTTTTTCTCGTATTCAGATGACACATAATTCAAATTATGCTTGGTATGATTAGTTTTACTCTAACGACTTGGGTTTTATGTCAATTTTAGTATGGGGGGGCTGTTCTGTATATGCATGTATATAAGCTCTATACTTGCTTACTACTTAGTTATTATTGCGTTTCATAAATATTCTTTAGTTTCATATAGTTTAATCGTAGCAAAAATTAAATTTTAAAACAGTTTATGATTTAAAAGGTGTATTTTTTATCAAAGTTAGTAGCTGAATTACTTTTCTTTTACTACAACTAAAACCTGAATTTGTAAATTTATCACACATATTTCCAGTGACATACAAAAATATTGTTTCATCTATTTCGATAATATTTATTTAGTATAAGGTATATAATCAAGCTATGATGTGATGCATTGTCGATTATTTATCAGGTAACATACCTATTTCATAATTACGCGAGTAAAATTGGCCAATATACCAATTAAGATATCATTGCTTGAGTCGTTTCATTCTAAAACTATTTAGAAAGAAGCGATGCCAATTAAGTATATACAAAGCCAAATGAACGTACGTTTAAGGATAATTATCGGAATTATTTTTAAAATCGAAGTAGATTTCATTAATTGCTTTTCTTTGTAAACCGATGTTGTGCTATCATATCTTTTAGATTAAGCTATTTAGCTAATACACTGATAGCTTAAAGGCCCGTTCAGTATTACAGTATTACAGCATATTTTACACGCGACCAGTTTAAAAATGTTCACAATGAAATAAATGACTGTTCATAATGAAATGAATTTTCGCGCTATGATTAGGTCGATTTCTAGTGGTTAAAGCATTGCCGTTATTGGTAAATTTGATCTTTTCAATAATAATTCCTTATTGTTTTGATATATGTTTTAGACAAATAAAACAATGAGCAAACATACGATTGCATATAGAATCTGACTGGTCACTTTTTTAACCGCGTAAAGTTCTTACTGAACGGACCTTTAGTTAATTTTCTTGTAATTTAGTTGCATACCATGAACTGCATTAAATGGATGTATATGTTCAAAGAATGAAAATTCATGAACTCATTTTACTGCTTACTTTCTTACTTTGTTCGGATGTACATAATATCATACTTTGAATATCAAAATTGTTAAATGATAATGTATGACATAGCTCACCAATATACTTAATAATTGGTTCACAGTATGCAGGATCAATTGTTAAATATTATATATATCTGTTGTAAATGGTGTCGATGATGTTGATAAAACATGAAACATTTCTGATTATATAAAATCAAACATTTCATATTGTTAAAATTTGTATTCGAATTTGATTATAGGTCTTTACAAAAACTACAAAGCATCAAAAGCTGCAGCAAATGACCAAGTCATCACTCTTAAATTAAAAAAAGGTCTCTTCAACAATGAGGGTGTTTATGAATATATATAAATTGGAAATTTTATCATTAAACACGTTTAGCCTTACATTACTACTTGCCTGGTGTAACGTTGAACTTTGATGAAACATATGTAGACCATAAATTGTATCTGTACCTATTATATGTTCTTTTTGATCATGATATTATAATTTTTATATACTTCTATTGTTTAAAGTTTATTGTATCGGGGAATTACGCTCCTAAATATGAGTTATCATTTCAATTGTGCATAGTTAATTATAATTTGCTTTGTATTCCAAACTAACAAAAAACTGGTATTATCGATGTGTTACCTCGGTAAAGATTGCTCATCATGGCAATAGTTCGATTTGCATTCAACTTATTATACATCGTAAACATAAACGAATCATATAGATTGCACGAATGACGTCGATAGAATGAGTACTTATATCTATTGATTAGCATAGACATATAATTGACTCCATTATGCAACATTTAATTCACAGAGAAAACACAAATACAATATTCCAAACACATGTGTAAATTACCCTTTATAAATGTATTACATCTATGCTTTAAAATGAATCTTGCTGTAACGTGAATATACGGTGACTGTCAACGTCCTTGAATCTACCCTCATATATTGATTTTGGCGCAAAGGTCGCCCTATTTGTTATTCTGCATTCCATGTCTTGACAAGAAAACATGGGCTTAAGAAATGCAACAAAATAAATGGGATATTTAACATGGTGTTTAAACTGCAAGATGAATATAAAACTAATGGATATTATAAAAATGTTATCGTGCATTTTATGAATAGACAAGGAAACATGGCTTAAGTAATGAAAAGAAAGTTTATGACAAAAATGGATATTTAACAAGGACATTAAAACTGTTAGATAATTATCAAAATAATGGCTATTATTTCATTACAATTATGAGTATGAATAGTGTTCATTATAAATGAGTGTGACTTACTTCCTTAAAAAATGGCTTCGAATAAAACCAATTTAAATCGCAAAAGGGGAATCACCAGGAACGAACTGCATACTGCTCTCTTCTATGGAGCCAAATACAATATTATTGACATTTTAGACATTGTTCATAATATTTTGATTTCATCAGGCTCAACACAACGAAGTCAATTGCTTGATGTTTTCATTGATCTTTTTAATACAGCTGTGTTCAAAGGTGATGGTGTTATAGTCAAAAGCGTCACATCTCATGTTGTATGGGAACACATTTATATTTCCTTCATTAGGAACTTAATTGACAATATTTACATAATAAAATCAAACAATGTTTGTATTTACGATCTTCTTTTTTGATCGGATAAGATTGAAATTCATAATGAAGACGCGGATATGATACGACGCTTACTTATAAATGCTATAAAAGCGAAATGCCTTTGATTGACACACAGATTCGTGGCGACTGTAGTGACCTACTGTCGAAAGTCGAGGGCACTCAACGATTTATTTTTTCTTATATTCATCAAAATGTTTATTCTGAAGTTCCAAGCAAGGAATGCAGAAAAGCTATTGCAAGCAAATTTACAATCTCCTACCAGAATAAATATTTCAAGAAATCAAATGTGTATGAGGTTATTCTTTCACAGATTTATTAACAGAGACTAAATTTAGATACAGCTGCATCGGTTGATATATTTACAAACATAATCCTAGGGTAAAATTATCGTTTCGAAAAAAAAACTTTGTTCTGTTCTGAAAAAGTTGCAAGCAAGGAAGAACTGCTACAAGAATAAACATTCACCCGAACTAATCGTTGAGTGCCCCTCGAAAGTGATACACGTAGGAATACCACGACATATCCATGCATTCTTACCCTCACTGATTGAGTCTGATACATCGGATAAACTGAGTATGTATGCAAAACTGAAATTACGCAAATTTATTTTTCAATCAAACCCCGATATATCTTTAGGTTCTGTTTCGGAATGCCCCGATAGCACATCCCTTAGAAAGTGGTATGAACATACCGATATGTTCTCCTCGTCTATTCGTGATAATGATAATCAAAGCCTATACAAGTCTGACAAACAGCTTTATAGCTTTGCTGAAATAATTTTAAAACAAATGGATACTCTTAGAACCAGCATAGAAACCGACATGGTAACCGGAGCTTTGTCGGACCTTTTAGATGAGATACGGAACAAAATGATCGCAATTAACTCTGGATGTAATTTTGAACACATCTTAGTAGGAGGTGCGGCTGAGTGTTCAAAAACCTTCTATCCGGATGAATCTGATTATATCTTGCGTTTGAGTCGACGCTCTAAAACTAGCAAATTTAAGTTTTTCACCGTCATGAAAAAGGCAATTGCAGAATTACGGCCAGATAAAATCAGCTCTCATTTATTAATGGATAGTATAGAATTCGATTATGATAAATCATACCCATATCTAGGAGTGACATGGGTCGGTGACGAGTTTAAAGATATGCGGATATCAATCGATTTGGTTTTGGCCACGGACTTACATTGTCAGGTAGATTTACCGCATCACAACTTTCTCCCAGTAGAACGACGGCAAACTCCTTATATGGAGCGTGACAAACCCGTCACAACCTCACTCGATGCCCAATCACCCTCAACACCGCAAATGGATAAACGATCGGGAAAACCGAAACTATACAGCGAAGTTCGTGATAACACGATCGTGTACTCGCAAGTAGAAAATCAATTAATTCGCAATCTGCCTGAATTCATACGTGAAGGATATCGCTTGGCAAAAGCATTCCGTCTACCACCAATTATCAAACCAATTATTCAACAGTTGATAGCTTTAGGAATCACCATTGATTTACATGAATTGGTCCGTACCTACATGCTGAAAACAAGCGTTTTCTATCTGACTCAAAACTATAAGCATGCCGGCGATGGAACTTCTAACCATTGGGACTGGGCCATTGACATTTGCAAACAACTTAGAGTTTTGATTATTGAAGATTCAAAAGAGTTCTTTGTAGAACATCGAAATCTTATGAAAAGCGGGCGATTCGAAACCATGTGCATACACACAGAGCAAGACATTAGTGAAGACATACCGACTTACTTCTGTTGTCGCAAGAAGAAAGCGAGATTGATCACTATAGATCAGATAATCAAATCGCTTCGACTCTGTAAAATGCATTTTGATGCTTCCTATTGCAGAGTGCGTCAGTTGCAAAGTGCTGTCGTCGACTTTCTAAACGCAATCTAGCTTGACAAACAGGCTTGAAACACGAGAACCAAACGAAATAGTGTTTAGAATTATTTAATAATATTTTGTTGCAAAACGGATTCGTGTGTCACTTATAAAACACTATTGTTTAAAGTAAACATTTTATTGACAGTTTTCCAGCAGGGAAACCAGTATATTCCTATTTTATTTGTAAACTTAATTTGCTCAAAAGCTAATTTATTTGTTTTGTAGATTGATAGATATGGATTATGTTTTGTAACATAATAAACATGAAATGTTTATTTTTTTCTGTTCCATGAAAATGCTAGCAAGAACGATTTTCAAGCAGAAAATATTTTTCAGAGAATAAACCGCTGGGTACCCCTGTTTAAATTAGAAAAAATACATTTCGCCGTGTTTTAATGTATATATGTACATGTATTTTGTGTAGTGCGTTTTTGGTCTACCTGAACCGGTGTATTTGAATTTATTGTTCTAATTTTTATGAAGACTAAATATGTGTTAAAGTAACAAATGCATGTTTATATCAATCATAGTTTTATTATGTATACGAATTTCTTAATTTAAAATATTTAAGTACACAATAACTTAACAAAGTAAATAATTGATTAAATCGAAATAATAAATTATCAAATATAAGAATGCTTTGTTTTTTTTTCAAATAGAGGTTTACCATATTTTATTTGTCAAAAACATATTCATGATTTATGCCTTGAATATTTTTAACCGTTGAGAACAATGAAACGAACCTGGAGCTCTGTATTTTTTTTTTGGGTTTCACTGTGATAGTTTAGCCTTAAAATACTATGAGATGATTTACATTAATGTAATTTCTGACGATTTCAAATTGATGAAAACAATACAACTATATTTGTCAGCGTCAGTGATTTGAGAAGATGTATTAATATGGCACCAGAATTAATATATAGCATACCAATTTCGCGACGGTTTGAAACAATTCCTATGGCGGGTGACCGCGGAATCATGAAAAATGTCATATTTAAACATTTTAAGATGTACTCATATATGATCACTATACGGATTCTGATTATGGCCCATAAACGCAATATAGTCATACACGTGTACATGTATGATTGTATTTTACGCACTGAAGTATTTCTTTGACAAACGCAGTGCCTCTATTATCTGTTGAATGATCATGAGCCTGGCCTTTTTCTTGCGACAGCAGAAGAACCTAGGAATCTCTACATCTGTGTCTTCAATCCCATGTACGCACCTTTCTTCAAAATAATCCTTCTTTATCGCATACTTCTTTTGATCGAAAAACTCCTTTTGCTCTTCGATAACAAGATCCCGACATTGTCCATAAATCGAAACAGCCCAGTCCCACGGATCCTTTTCCTCGCCATGCATGTGCTGATAGTCTTTGGTTAGAATAATAACACTCGATTTCAACACAAACGAACGAATGAGTTTGTGAAGGTCATCTGTGACCCCAAGGTCAATTAATTTCTGAATAACTGGTTGAATAACCTGGGGTAGACGAAATGCCTTAGCGAGTCGAAACCCTTCGTGAATATTGTCGGGAAGTGATCGTATCAACGTGCTTTCCACTTGGGCATATACGACTTTATCATCGTATACCTCTTTGTAGAGTCTAACCTTATTCCAAATTCCGGTATGGACATCCTGTCTTATTGGTCCTGCTGTTGAAGCAAAAGAGTTGACCTTCAGCCCTTGCAAAAATGTATGCGGTACTACATTGATATCCCGATCCAAGTCTTTTGCCAATAACAGATCGATGGATATATCCTTGTCCTTGTATGCGCTGCCCATCCAGCTGATTTTGAGACATGGATATTGCTTATTGATATCAAAGCGTACACTCTCGAGCATGAAATGACCTTGAACTTTGTCTGAATCTAATGATGAAATAACATGGTGCATATCCATAAAGAACGTATTATGATCAATATCTACGTTTCTACATAAGTGTAAAATATAGTCGTAATCATCAGGAAAGAACGTCTGTGTATTTTCTGCGGCGCCTCCTTTTGAAATGAGTTTGTATTCATAATTTGGATTGATCAATGCCATTTCTTCTTTTATAACAATCATGAGGGATTGAACAGCATCGTTTATACGCTTATGTTCTTCACTGTCTTTCATTTTATGCATCTGTCTCAATATATTTCGTACAACATGATACAGGTTTTCGATGTAACCATTGGAGGGAAATGTATGGCTATTTGAAATGTTCGATGAGAACAAATTTAGGTATGCGTACCAGTCCTTCAATCCATTCAAACACGCATTTGTTTCAAGTTTCAAACCACAAAACGAATTTGGATCAGAGGTTCTTTGAAGTATGAGCTTAGCTAATTTGGTTTTGGCATAGGCTGCGAATTCAGAAGATCCAGTCTTGGTCGAATTTGCCGGGTAGAGCGTATGTATATGTCGTGGTATACCTGTCTGTATCACTGTTATCAGAAGTTGTTCTATACATTCCTTGTGTTTAACTTCATTTCCTACTATTTCAGCATATAAGGTTTTCACATTTTCGAATTGGTTGTGATCACCTTTATTCTCGCATAATGTAAACCATATATCGTCCAAACGCATACGTAAATCCAAAGGCCAGTCCTTTCTAATGGCTCCAATTAGACACTCCCTTACTGAACTCTCATGGCTGATGCTTGTTTTCTGCGGAAGCGATTTCAAAATTGTATACAAAAACAGGCAATTACTTGATTGATGGTTATCCGATTGTTTGCTGAATTTTGGTAATTCTATGAACATCACCTTTAAGATATCAAAGCAATATTGCTTCCAAACATCATGGTGTATCAAAGTATTCAAGAATACACCGTCTCCACGACACAATGGAGCCTGGAACAATTCGGCGATTTGGCTGGGTGAATCATTGAATACATTTTGTTCTTGGATAAAAGTTAATGCGTTTGCTATACGTACTTCATCACCGTTATCAAATGCAATCTTTGCGTCATCATAAGTTAATACAGAACAGTCATTCGTGGGAGCTTTGGATTTTTTAGACATAATTTGTCCTTTAACCAGTTTAAACATAACAGCATCAGCTTAATGTATTCCAATCTTATACTTTGTTATTCGAATCCACTTATATTCATACATCAATATTTTGAAAAATCAAAATTCGCGTTGTATCCAGTAGTCGGCTTATATCATTAAAAAACATATGTTGAGGTTATGCGATACCAGTAATGTTTCATGTGATGTCAGAGTGTGTAATAAATGATGGCTATGACAAGCTGTTCAGATGCTCGAATCATTTTAACAATCGAGATAACTGTATATAAAACATTCTGCTATCTACCAATATCCTATATGTCTAGCATGTATTTGTATCACTGGAACATGCAAATGACACATTATGTTGAAATCAATAAAACTCAAAGGTTATGTTAACAGCAGTATATAAAGAAACCATCTTAATAACACAATGGCATGGTTCAACTGGTAAATTTCGATATCACATGCTTAACAGAGCTCATGAAAACGGCCCAAATATCTGAACGCAGGAGTAAGTAAAACGAAATGAACAAATAAGTGGCACATCTTGAGGACAATGATACATTAATGTGTATGTTTAATGTTAAGAGTAATTACTCTTGGACTTTCACTAGACCGATGACGTTTATCTAGGAGTGACTGCTATGCATTTTGGCCATAACGGAAGCAACCCGTTCTGGCATTATCATTGACATATATGTTTATGGCAATAAAGCAAACTTATCCAGTTTATATCTATATGTTGCAATAAAAGATTCATAAAATATTCTACATTCCAAAACAGAACAATAAAATTCTTCCTTCTTTATTTTAAATTCATAACTGACCGCGTGTTAGATTCTAGTGTGAAAGAAACCAATAGCATAATATGATATTAACACCCTTAAATAGATCCGATAGAATTACAAAAATAGTTACAAAGTATTCATGACTGCATTATTTTAATCATATTAATTGGCACATTGGTACTGTGGTGCAATGTTCTGTTTTTTTTTCTAGAACCAAGTATTTAAACTTACAGAATGTATAGGAAAAGGCAACACATTTAGTAAGCTAAAGGGGAGATACATTGGTTATACGGAAAGGTAGAATTATCTTTGCTAATTAAGTAAATTGTTATCATCCAAAATGAGTATCATGCGCTGGAACATGAATACCGCAATCGGAAATAATGAGTAGATAAACGAATAAACGAATGAAAACGAAAAAAAAAAAAACAAATACATAGAAATAAACGAAAGTATATGAATAAACGAAATTATGCGAATAAACGAATGTATACGAATGAACTAATATGCAAATGCGAATAAACAAATACGATATATTTTGCTTACGATGGTCAATGGGAAGTGGTTTAACTGTAGATCGAAATACAATACCAGATTTGTCTGAATTTTGTTGATTTCCTTAACTGGGTTGTATCTTTTTTCCTATTATCCCGTTCAAAACAAACTTAGAATAGCTATAACCAGGCGCTGATTCCGAGGGAGCGCACCCGGCGCACGCCACCCTGCTCGCCCTAATATGTAAGACCAAAAAATAGTTTTGCGCCTCCCGGTTCAGCCTGATAATTTATACTGTTTGCACCCCCCGGTTCAACATTTCCTGGATCCGCGCCTGATAATGGTAAGCATTAATAAGAGTATATTTATGTCACAAACAAATTCAAAGTAAAGCAACAGCGTGACATCACATTATGTGAAATTGATGTCAAAAATACCGTACTAAACTATATAGAAACTATTAACATTGTCAATATCGAATATGGCCATTATTTGAAGCCCTCAATTACTGAATACTTCGTGGCAACGTCATAGCTAATCGGCTGATGATTGTATAGGGGGTGAGGGATAAACGTACCACTCTTTGATGCCAGCCACTCTAAGTTCAGTGTGGTTTTGAGGGCAATTTGTCATGTTCGTATGCGAATAAAATGGGAATATGATCCAAGAAGTGCTCTTTCGGGTTTAAAAAACGTAAAATGCGCAAGTCAGCGCAGTACTCGATATTGTTTTTCATAAGATAGCGTACACAAACATCTGCTTTACAAGGGCGGGTTTTTCATGCATTAAGATGACGCCATAGATACTGGGAGTTTTGGCATTGAATATATGGTATCGATGAAGCGGTTGGCTGCAAATTACCCATTGATAAATACGAGTTCAGACTGCACGTCATAAAATATCGCACCTCAGACCATAACCCCACTCGGCAAGACGTCCACGGACGTTGAGTGGACGCCCTACCTTGGGCCCGTATGGAAGTTTCCGGACGTCCTTATTCGTCGCGGACGTAGAAAAGACGTTGCATCGACGTCGCGTCCGAATCGGACGTACCAATTACGTTCTACGGACGCCAGGACGTAAAAGGACGTCCTGAAGACTTTCAGTACGATCGAGGAAATAGTTTTCCAGTTCATAAGTTAATGTGTTGACGCTTGCCTGTGCGAAAAAAAAATGGAACCGAGACATTAACATCGTATTAACATCTCATGAAGCCTGCAACCCACAATGTTACTTGGCTTATACCAACTTGACACTTCGTCTAAAACAAACTAGAAACCGTGAACTGCAACCGAGCTTAGGTGTTCCTCTTAATCCTTATTCGATCTGCGACTGTATCTGTTTTCCTATTATCTCATTCAAGTCAAATGTTATAAAAGTATAAAATCAATAAGATATTAACCAAAAAAAAATGTTATTTTGTTATTCAACCAAATGTATATTTGTCGTGACATATATAGAGGCATTTATTGAAAAGCGGGTCACAAAATGTATAATATCCAACTTAACCTCTGTGATTGAGCACGTTAAAATACTCATAAAATTATGAAATTTCGTCACCATATATTGGTGTATATCTTAGTTATGCTAGGACTAGATATCAAATATATTGTTCAGCAATTTAATAGCAATAACTCACACAATATTTTGCAACCCTGCTTTGGTTCATTATTGAAAGGTGGGCCACTCCGGTTTTTTTCACATAAATATTATGGTAAATAAAATGAACATATAACCCTACATTTATTTGCTTTTACCCTTTTCTCAATAGTGTGCCACAATTATCATTCAATCTGTTGAATTCAGATTTTGGACATGAATTCCTCGAAATTATTGATATTGCACATTAAAAGAAATAAACTCCTGAATTGATATCGAATTTACACAAGAGAGTTTATAACATGATTAAATATAATCCAATTTGTGATCGCACCAAAACGAAATTAATTAGCTGCGGATATCCTCGGGTCAAGTAAAGATACCCTCGGCCAATGATTATGGAAATTGTTTTTCATTTATTTTGTTTCGACAAGTGGCGAGGAGGTTTGCTCGATTTAATTTACATCAGCGTATGGCTGAGGGACAATACATTTGTTAAGCTATGAATCATTGATTTTAAAAAATCACTTAAGCAATAAATTTATTGATTTTATTGTATAAACAGAGTGTAATAGTTAGATAATTAACCTTTAACTATCTAAATACAGGAGTGGCCCACTTTTCTATAATGAGCCAATGCAGAGTTGCAAAATGTTGTGTGGGTAATTGCTATTAAATTGTTGAGCAATATATTTAATATTTGAACCTAGTATAACTAAGATATTCACCTATATTGTGACGAAATTTCATAATTTTATGAGTATTTTAACTTGCTCAATCACAGATGTTAAGTAAGAAATCATTCATTTGGTGACCCGCTTTTTAATAAATGCCTCTACTTGTCTTATGGATACAAAATCAATATTTTATCATAGTACATTTTGCAAATTATTTAAGTTCGTGATAATGTAGCACGGAAGACTGATATTTTAAACAATATCAAAATGTTACTGACTCATTGAAATATTTTGCTTGGATTTTAAACAATCCGACTAGTCTATGTTTTGCGCTACAATTTCATACATTTCAAGATATGTTTACTTATTCCGGCTTATCTAATCATTTGCATTGATAAAATAACAAATAAATATTAGCGTTCTATGTTGTAATACACATTAAAATGACAGGCTTGATCATGTTATAATGGCTACTATAAAGAGATGTATTTTTTTCAAATGATTATGAAAAATACAAGGAATGGTAAAGTGGTTATATGATTTTTGACGAAATATCATCGAGTCTAACATAATTTCAACATTTGTTCATATCATACAGACCACTGGTTTAAATGATTGCTAAAATTACAATAAATGTTGATATTATAACATACTGTTTATGTTTTGTATTATTTTAACGACTTTTCTCAGATTTATTCATTAAAATTTAGCCGCTTTGGCAATGGGGTTCATACGCCGGTCATAGTAGCAACGCCCTTACAACCAAGATCAAACGAACATAAACAATCGCATATTAATTAGATATAACCTTATATCAATTGGAGAGTTCCGTGCGATACCAAGTTAATTTTCAGTTATTTTGAGAAGGAATTCAATCATAATATAAATCGAATTTTAAATAGAAGAATGGCACCCCACGACCAAATTTCTAAAAAAGTGTTTATTTGAGTATGATATCAATGGTAACATTTAAATATGCAAAAATAAATAATATTTAGAAAAATATTTTTTATAAAAAGGTGTTCCTATTTTTGTAGCTAGCTGGGCTCACTGCATTCATCTAGCTGGCTAGAATCATAAGAGGAACACCTTTTATGGAATTAAGAAAATAGTAAAATTGGTATATAGGACCGATTTCTAGTTGTATTTCATTTTATTATGCGTAGCTAGATATCTCTGAATAAAATTAAACACTAAATTGGCGTAACAGTTTATAAAAATCTACAAAAATCTAAAAAGGTGTTCCTTAAATTCTTGTAGCTAGAAGGTCATTTTCGAAAGTTTGTAGCTAGATGAAATTTGAAAAGGAACACCTTTTTTGAGGAACACCTCGTGGGGTGCTCTTCAATAGAATGGTCTTTAATTTTCTTGGAAATATATGTTGCCTATAGTTGACTGAATTTTCAACTATGAATCTTGAATCGTGGGACCCCCCACTGCATATATCTCAATAATGGTATATACAATGTATGTAATTGTAATGCATTGATGCCTTCGATTTTTTGTGTCGATTTTGCCATAAATCATCAGGAAAGTATAAACTGTTACGAAATATATCAATGAGAACTTCATGAGCAATCGATCAATTTTATCTCTGAATATTGTTATATTAGAAGTCCATGAAAAAGATAAATGATATGAGAAAACAAATCGGGTGAGTGGTCTGGAAAAAAACTTTCAGTTGTCTATTAAATTGTTATTTGCAAAAATATGATCGGTAGTTTTGCTGAGTAGAATAGGATAAACAGCCAGAATGACTTGGACAAAACTGAACACCTTTTAACAACATTTTGATGTTCAAAAACTATTATTTAGTTTGTGTTGTTCGAAATTGTAATGTCTTTTTATGACAACTTGCCTTTTCGTTTGAAAAAAAAAAAAACGGGTCATGGAGTGCTCAACATCTGAAAAATTCGCTCGACTATTTATTTTAGTTGAATGAATCATGCACCATGTTTGTTATACGATTGTTATTTGGTATAACTGAATGTGTTTAAGTCAATGTGATAAATATTGAAAACAAATTATGTTTAGCCGAGGCGCTGATGCTCCTTAGTTCTGCTGATTGTATTATAAAGATTCGAATTTCTAATAAATCATAAGACGGATGCATCGTGATGTCGCATTATCCTTTGATAATAGGTGCTGGAATCCAATTATTGTTTATATATCAATCAATATGCATTAAAAAAACTTCTAAACGTCGTAGAATGAACCCTTTCATACCATACAAACCCCGTTTATTACCTATTTAAGTGCTAATCCATGTAAAGCATAAACTGCTATTGTTTCGATAAAAAGCTAATATTTATTGTTTTTCAACTAATATCTGATACATCGCATTAGTGTTATGGAACAAGGTAGCACATGGTATTAATCCCACGGATGGGAAATGAAATGGATACATGAGTAAAATCCAAATCAAACATGGTGGATTATATGAATCCGGGTGTTAATTATGATATGTTTATATATATTAAAGCATATTTAAATGGTTAGTTTCTGTCTAAATAGCATCGTGGGCATTAGAAAATAGAAATAAGACCGAATAATGGTTTAGCTGCAAGAAAAATATTGATAATTATTAATGTGTGAAGAATTTTGGCACTTGCATATTTTTTAGCCGGAAGAAACTTGCGGATCATGAATTACGTCATAAAATGTATTGTTACACTTCGATAGATGCGGTAAATATTGTAAACAAAAATGGGGTTAAAGTTGAGAAAAGTAGTAGCTGGTACAGGCAATGTCCGATGGGTGCCGAAAACCGATTGGAATTCAGGTCGAATCAATCACGTTATTTGATAAAAAAAATAACAGTTTCTTCATATTATCTTTATACGCAATTACCAAACGCCTAAAGTAACTTTACATATTTTAAAATATATATACATAAACAAAATAGCTGCTGATTTAGTTGGAATAAAAAATACTGAAACTTGTTGACACACTGATTAAAATTTATCAAACCTACTCTGAAAATTGGAGGCATGGATTCCAAACCTTTACCAATCAAAGACAATTATACTCTAAGTGACGAGAAGCAATCGGATGAAACGAAAAAGGAAATCAAAACCAAGGTAAGATCATGTGCAATATTAAAATCGGATGTTGGTAAAACAAGTATTTTATCCCAATGCTATCATGACGTAATTAAATAACACTATCACGCGTGGCCCCTCATTTCATGCAATACATACATATAGTTGATAGATTTCATAAAAGTTCAGGATAAAGAGCGGAGATTAAAATGTTTTGATAATTTGAAAAAAAAAAAGGATAGTTTCACAGCAGATCCACAAGATAAGTCACAGGAAATCCAAGTATTAGACTTTTCGGCGCCATGTTCCTGCCTTTCATTTTAAGTATGTTTAATATTATCATATCATTTTATGTTTATGTGTAAGTCATTTTACAAATGCTATTCTTATTTTTCAAATTCTGATAAGAATATGGTAATAAGAAATAACAGCGATTCATTTTGCTTTCAGATCGAAGACTTTTGCTCCCAAACTACAGCCCATGGCGTATCGCATATCGCCAAGAAAAACGCCCTGATATCTTACCGAATATGCTGGATAATCATAATCGTTTTCGCCTTTTGTGGCAATTTCTATCACTTGTACCGAGTCATCAATGAGTACATCCAGTACCCGAGTCAAGAATCAGTACACCACATCAATGAACTTCCGGTATTTCCTGATGTCACTGTGTGTAACTTGAGTCCGTATTCGAAGCTTGTTCTGCAGCAGATGTTTCTGGATCCCGAGAATGAGATTTTTGGGCATTCTACGTTGCTGGATAATGTGAGAGAGGAACTGGATCGGTACAGTGCAATAATGGGGGTATGTATTTGAATGCATAGATAAGTTATTTTCCATCATCGATTTTGAGTGCAATTAATCAAGTTAAACATATGTTGCGT
>LQRL01066635.1:0-16427 GCA_001703475.1 Hydroides elegans | reverse complement strand
TTGTTTTAGCGGGCGTTAATGATATTTGAGGCCCGATGTTTTCATTTGAAGCCCGCATTTTATCATTTGAGCCCGCTACATATCATTTGAGGCCCGAGCTATATAACTTTTAACACACCCACCCCTAAATTTAAATGTCATTTTTCTTCGCCTTGCTGAAACCACTGAGAGGAATCCCTGGCCCCTAATTGGCTCATTTACAGGGGTGTGTCACTTATACTGCACACGTCATTGACGGCATCAATCAAGGCTCGCTATATAAAAGCACTGTGACACATAATCGATACTCGTCGTGTCCAGTACCTCACTTCGCTTTGAAGCCTATTATTGTAACTTTATGTTTTAATGAAATATGACATCTATATTGTGACTCAATTAGATCTATTTGATAAACCTATAACAAAGTAGCTATGTATATTCTGCCTATATATTGACCTTCAGCTAGATTATATGAATTTTATCAAATATTGAACATTAAATGGGATCTTATTCCATTAGTTATAAAATAAAGAATAAATTTATGAAACATAATATTCAAATAAGGGAAAGAAAAAGATTGCAGATAATTGTGCTTTATTTAGAAGCACACCATCTATCTAGTTGATTTTTAAATTATAACTGTTATTTAAAAGCACCAATTCAACAGCATTCCTATGGCCTAGTGGTTAAGGTGTGTGGCAGCAAAGTGTAATATTTTGCAACCCAGGTTCGAATCCCATCGATGTCCCTTCTAAATTTTAGATTTGTTTTATGTATTTTGCCACTTATTCTTTTACTTAGAAATAGCCATTTTTAATGTAAAAGTTAATGTTTATTAAATATTAAATAATAACCAAGTGAAACGCCGTTGCCAATAAAAATTATAGCATTTACAGAGAAAACATATAATTTGAAACAAACAAGCGGGCCGTTTTCATTTGAAACCCAATTTAGCGGGCTCAAATGTAACATTTGGCCCGCTGTTTTCATTGGAGGCCCGCAAAGCATTAAAAATTGCCCTGTAAAACAGCGCTAATATACCACAGTGCCTCGCAAATCGATAATAATGGCTAATCATAGCATTATTGTTATTGCAGTTACAAAAAGAGCGAGATTATAAGGTATTCTATTAGATTCTATATATGTGTAATTCTGCAAAAAGCAAAATTTATTACAACAAATACAATAATCATAGACATACAGTCAAGTGTCACTTGGTATATCGCACTTTTTTAAAACATGTCATGTAAATATAGCCAGACATTCTTGTGTTTGCTACATCAAATGGAACAAATATTTAATATTGGTTTAGCAATTTAGACGAACAAGATGCTTTTTAACGGACATGTGCTAAAAAGACAATGACGTTTTTCAAGAAGGGTGGCATAGTTAAATGTGGCATAAATGGATTATTGATTTAATCAATATTTGACTAGAAATAATGGTGCCTGTCACAATGCAATACGGATACATTGTTTGTCAAAATAAAATCAAAATAATTGCGTCTGGATTTTTATTATACGTGAGCATTTACGTTAAAAATGTAGCGATCGGATCTGAGAACAATCAGTAACCAGAATATGAATTGTTACGGAATTAATTTTGTTCACACTCACATATTGGTTTATGAGAACAACGCTTACACGTGTGACATGCATGTATTGAACAAATCAAATATCAAGAAGAGGATATACATTTTGTATCATATGAGACAAAATAATGATGACTTCACTGAAATATAAAATCATAGTTTTGCATATATCAAGGAGTATTATAAAGAAGTTATTCAAGTAAAATATACTTGACGATTTTAAAAGGTAGTCTTTGTCACATATT
The DNA here is from genome assembly GCA_001703475.1 of Hydroides elegans. Classification (NCBI taxonomy): domain Eukaryota; kingdom Metazoa; phylum Annelida; class Polychaeta; order Sabellida; family Serpulidae; genus Hydroides; species Hydroides elegans. The sequence continues at coordinate 14,612 of LQRL01066635.1, read as the reverse complement.
CTTTTGCTGTATTAATTATCAAAAACATGAAGACTATATCAAATCCATTGGAGGTTCACTATACAGAGCAGAGCAAAAGTGAGGAAGATGCAAATGCGAAGGTGAAAATCAAATGCGAGGTAAGCTACACGGATGTCGGACAACTCACCCAAAAACCAACTCACCCAAATACAAACTCACCCAAGTTGTGACCAACTCACCCAAGTGCTTTGGTCAACTCACCCAAATATTTTGGTCAACTCACCCAAGTTTTTGGTCAACTCACCCAAGTTTTTTTTATGTCTAGATTTTTTTTTAATTTTTTTTTCCTGTTAAATGATGCAACCTGACTTTGTATTTTTGATGTTTTAGAGTAGGAAACAGTGTATTTTGATGCTTTAAACTTTTCTCCACTGTGCTGTTTTATTACAAATATATATCGTTTGCAAATGATGAGATATAAAAATTATGAAAATATCTTTTTCAAACCTGTAATTTGATCATTTTCAAATAGAGCGACTACAGTTAAAATTGTAAACGTTTCCCTGAGCACAGACGTTTCAATAGTAACGCGTGATCTGTACCCTGACATCATCGCGAATCGATGAGCGATCGCGGATTAAATTGATCCCCTCGCGTAAGTAATTCATTCAATACAAAATGCAATCATAATCTGACAGCATAAATCAAAAACATAAAATAATATATCAAATATGCCTCAAAATTAATTTCCAATTTATTTAATAATTTAAATTTCCAGTTTATTTAATACTAGTTTAAAACCAATAAAACAATAATTTTATTTCGATTTTAAAATGTTTTATATTGCTATTTTTTATCTTTTTATGTATATATCATACCCACTTAATAATAAAATTGGGACCCCTAAGTATTTTTATGCATAAAGTAATTTGGGTGAGTTGTCCAAAAAATTGGGTGAGTCGTCCAAACAACTTGGGTGAGTTATCCAAAAAACGTGGGTGAGTTATCCAAGAATTTGGGTGAGTTGACCATTTTTTTGTGGGTGAGTTGGTTTTTGGGTGAGTTGTCCTGCTCCCGAACGTATATATTCATGTATGATGTTCTTTTAAACTATGTATTGTTTGACCTTTGTGACATTCTTCAGCTCAAATTTAATCCCAGATATTTAAGTGTGTCTCAACAAGTTTTTTTTTCCATAAATATTGTGCGTTTCATTAACTGAAAAAAAATCACGTGGCTATCAAAGTCACGAATATAACATACCTGAAAGGGATTGCTTGTATAAGAATATTTCAAATCGATATGAATATAGTTCATGTAATAACGATTAGAATAATCTAATTTGCTTTATTTTCAGATCGAGGATTTCTGCTCCCAGACCACTGCGCACGGCATATCACACATTACCAAGAAAGACAGCGTCACTTATTACAAACTATTCTGGGTACTCATTACTATACTCGCTTTTACCGGAAATACCTACCACTTATACCGCATTCTATCAGAATATCTTCAGTACCCAAGCCAAGAAACAGTACATTTTCTAGAGGAATTACCAGTATTCCCGGATGTTACTGTTTGCAATCTGAGTCCATATTCGAAAGTAGCTGTAGCGAATTTATTCCAAGATCCGGACAATGAAGTGAACCAACATAAGCTCTTGGTGGAAAGTTTTGAAAATGAATTTCGAGATTATTTTCAAACTACAGGGGTAAGTATTTTCTTGATTACTAAAGCACAGCGTACAAAGTGTTTTGTGTCATATTTTTGGTTATATTTCTGCATAAATTTGATTTATTATATATAGTTTCTAATCAATATGTCAACACAAATTTGTACACGAAATCATTAAGTTTATGCATTTGCATCATGTAACTTTTGAATCAAAAGTCAACAACCTTTTTTTCTCTGTATCCTTTAATTTGAAAACTAGAAAAAAATATTATGATATTATGATATTACATTTTTTTCTGTTTTATTCTTGGTTTTAAAGATTGACTATGAAATACTTCTTAAGCAATACCGAGCCTATTTTGGAAATATTGAGAATCCATCCCGTTTGGGCCACACCTTAGAAGAACTTGTATCAAAATGCATTTTCATGGAACACTCATGCTTCGGATCATCCCTGCATTGGAAATCATTCATGCATACCAGTTTCTTCAAATGCCACACGTTTTCCGCGAGCGATAATAACATATATTCCGGCGCAGAGAATGGATTATCGCTCATTGTTGCCATGGAAAACAAAATGCCCGGATCGATATTGGTTCATTCGGTTGCCAATCGATATTCCAATGTTGAAAACTCATTTGGCGTTCGGATCATCATTCACGAACGTGGCACCCTAGCGAATCCGGATAATTCCGGTATTGATATTATCCCAGGAACTAGTACATCAATTGGCTTGCATATGACATCTATTAAGAAACTACAGAAACCGCACGGGGAATGTATCGATAAGAAACACCTGCCGGGATCAAGTCAATATAAGTATACATCACAAGGTTGCACTGATATGTGCTTGTCAAGATACGTTGCTGAACAATGTCGATGCTTGAACGATTTTCGACCGTTACCAGACACTTACTCGCATTTGCGAAGCTGCTATTATTTTGATAACCTCACCGTGTCATTTCAACAGTTCAACGAGAGCTATTTCTGTATGAAACACAAACAATTGAATTTCATTCGGAACGCTAATGGCCGCGAGAAATGCCACTGTTTCGAAGCGTGTAGCTATCCATTATATGACGTCACAACGTCACAAAATGAGTGGCCTACGTATGATTACGTCATCAGTATCTACGAACATCTCATTGCTGAATCTCTGAAATACCGCAACGCAACTCCGCTTTTCACGACCTTCCTCAATGACATATATGAGGACGCTTATAACACAACGAATGAAACAGTACAAGAGTACTTTGCGGATCACATGAAAGCGAACTTTGCGCGAATCAATGTATATTATGAGTCGCTAACTGTTCTTGAGAGGAAACAAGAAGCATCGATGACGATCGCAGATTTGTTCGCGAATATCGGAGGGACGATCGGATTGTGGGCGGGACTGTCGATTATCACTGTGATTGAGTTTGGTTTCTTTTTGTTCAATCTGGCGACTATCAAATGCAAAAGGAAAAACAAGGTTGAGCCTGAGAAATGATATAATGATACAAGTATCTTATTTTAGATGTTCATAATAAACAAGATATACAAAGATCAACATAAATGTATTTATAATATATATGATATTAACCAGATTTAAACAAGTTATTGATAAATGAAAATTCAATATACAGTGTAATGAATGGGATGTATCTTTTCTAATTCATATGTATTTCATTTTTGGTAATATAAACCGTATCTATCGCAAAGCTATTGTTTGCATTGTCGTACGTTTATATTTACGTTACAAATATATGTTTTTCTTGACACCGTTTACATTCCCTTAACTAGATTGGATAATTAACTGTGTTTGCTTGTGTATGTATCATCGGCGAAATAACGCATTTTCTTAACAACTAAATGCAAAACTAAATAATGAATTGATGACGCTTGTTTTCTTCCTTTCCGTGATAATCCCTGTTCTCTAGAGGACTTGTCGATCCCTTCGGTATAACTAATTAGTTTAAAGCAAAGCCCATTTCAAAACCAACCAAACATAAGCTCTGTTTCATTCGAATCAAAACAAATAACTAAATAACTATTATACTGCTAAATGGAATTAAGTTTTAACTAATAACTTTTTTATCTTACACATGTTATCTTTCTTAAATTTGCGCAATTGTTGAAAAAATGTATATGGGGAAAACATCTAAAACCTTGAGGTATTGCTCTAAATTGGTGCACACTTGGGAAGATTTCTAGAATCTTAGAAAATATCGGAGTTTCATTGAAAAACTGCACATACGATATTTTTATTTGGCTTCAAATGTTGGAAAAAAATGTCTCCATATATTCCAATGTACATTATTATCATGATGTTTGCACTTGAAATTCAATTTTCGCACATTAAGCTATAATTAAACAAACATTAATGCTCTTGGTTCACGGCTTTTTAGGCTTAGTCCAATCGAGAATGCCTAATTTTCGCAGAGGTTACACCTATTTGTGCAAGGCAGAATACAATATAAAATAAATGTATATTGCACCCTCAAATTATGAACGCATTTTGATAAAATTTGACTTGATGGGCTTTCCAATTTTTTAAAAAATTTACTTTTATCCCGAAAATTTAACCCATTGAGAATGATAAAAAGATAACCAATTTACCAGAGGTTCCCTGATAACGCAGGTCCATACCAAAACATTGTTCACCAAAACAAGTGATAATGTATCCCTGTTATGTCCTATGCAATCTTTATTGTAAAAATAAAACTATAAGTAAAATATCCCAGCCTTCATGCAACAGCATACACATAGAATTCTATGTGTTAATATATTCGTTGATATGTAAATGTAAGAAATGGTAGCCAATATCAACATAGAAATCCGATAGTTCCCATGCGGAAGTGAAATACCCACGTTATGTAAATTCCTGTAAATTCTAATTGCTGCATATATCCGTCATGACGTTAAGCACTGTTCCCACCTAACAACCCTTACAGCCTTTATGTTTATATGCTCTCTAAAGTAATTCCTCTGCATTCCGAAAGTCAGGAGAACAGCTTTCGAATTAACTCTCAAATGTGCTTCCAACAATGGAATTAGCACTGGGTTGACGACAATTGCAAATACCATTAATAATGCAATGTCAAAAAGGAGGGACGGATATAGAGACTTTTAGTGACACTCAAGTTTACATAACAATTTCCATTAATTAAAAAAACATGTTTGGGTGTGACGGATATGTATTTTAGTATTGTATGGATTTAATGAACTAAAATGATGGACATGGCACAATATAAGGTAACTAACCAACTTACTGTTTTGTGTATATGTAATCTATGATGTCTACACAAAATGCTTCTGTGTGGAAGAGCGACTGAATGTTGTCATGGAGGATTTTTTAAGCGGGCATAGGGGGAATGGGGTGAGGATTGCAAGGTGATATGATCGATCGCAGTATATGAAATCGCATGTTTTAATGTTTATGTAGTTATTAAGGCAAAGAAAAATACATATTAGTGAGCGAACAAATGACAAATGTTTTCGAAGATCTTAAAAACAGACGTTTGCGAGGACGAACTTGGTTGACTAAATCCTAAATCCTAATTACTCATTGTATAAACAAAAAAAGATCATGATAACTGTAATGAGTAGCAAATATATAACCAGTAAATATGTTTGTATGATAAATGACAGTTTGTCTAGCTGCTATACATCGCGGCTGTGGATTAAACATTGTTCACATATCAAAATCATATTTGACTGACAAAAATTATATTTGAAAAGACACATAAGTGGGTAAATTTGAATAACACATTCACCACAAATGAAATATAACTATTGATATAGATATATTGTTGCAATACCGGATATAGAGTATTTGATATTCCATACAGTTTTATAATATGTAATACACATCTTAGTGAATTAAATACTCATTTCCGGATCGCAATAGCTTTTCTGTTAGCCACCCAATGACAAATTCACCCTATGTAAACTCGAAGTGAGTAAAAATGTTTCAAAAGGTCATTCATTGTAAATTACACTTTTTTCCACTCGTCTGTTTGATTAGAGCACGCAACCATAATTCATGTCTCGACGACATCCATAATAGCATACCGACACACCTTTTATTCGGCGGGTCTCAATCATGGAACCCTATTTTGGAGTCCTTCAGAATGCCAAATGTGCAAATGATATACAAGACGGGGACCGTGTAAGAAGTATGAGCATATACATAGCAATCAATGAATGAGTTACTTATTTCTTTTTATGTCTCTGCGTCATCATGATATATTTGACCAGCGGAAAAAATAATAGGATTCGGTTTGGTTTTGCACATGATCATCATCTTCAACTCTGTGGAGTGATGTGACAACTTGAGGTATGATAAAACATGTAATGTATGTACATGGATCATCATATGAGTAACGTCATGAATATGCTATGCAAAACTGCAGTGTTACACTTTATTCAATTTGATACATTATATTGTGAAACCATGTCATGTCCATCAATATTTGATTACTTCTACATGTTACATCTTCTTCTGTCTTTTCTCGTCCTTTTGCCTCTTTAATACTGTTTCATATTCGAACATATTGCAGACATGCAATACATCCAGTCAAAGACGGAACATTTCTAAATGACCCCTTGCGCATTCACCAATTTCACGTAGCTCTGTCCTGGAAAGTGCATTTCCTGTTTAGCCAATGCCAGAGTGCTCTTATTTATTGGAACAGGAAACATCTAAGCGATTGACTCCTGACATTGCGTCAATTTTGATGGACAAAAAGTGTGAAAAAAAAATGTTAAACTAACATTGCATTGAATGTGCTTTGACATGTGAAGAAGAAACTAAAGCGAAAATACTTAGAAATAGCCATTTTAGGGTTTACCTTAACTAAATTAGATCAGTTACAGATCGAAGGGTTGAGCGACAGTCACTGTTGTTCGTCTTATCATGAATTGTATAAGATCAATGTTTGAGAATACATTTGTTTGGTAATGGAACATTATATTAAATTAGTATGTAAGTTAATGTATAATTATTACATACCGCGCCTTCCCCATATCAGCCGATACCTTGTCCAGTGAATTGGCATTTCTGTTTCTCAGCCTTAACCATTGATTGCAATTGGGTTAATTTAATTGCAATCAGCAATAAACTGCTTTCTAGCATCACAATAAAGGCATAATATTTCTTAACACGAACCTTGTTTTAAAAGAATAAAAAAAAGTTAAAATAATTATACGCGGCATCGGCAGCTAAGCAACATTAACATCATTAAGCCTCATTAATGTTAACGTTGACTTTTCACTCTCGATTGGACAATATACAGAACACCCAGCGTTAATGAAGACTTAAGTGAAATGATCATTTGACAACAGAGGCATTTAATAAGTCCATGTTTTATCACCTTTTGACCATGTTTTCTATTATAATAACCTCGTTTTTATCGGACGATGCAGTTTTCTATTGCTTTGAGTAAATAGCTGGAAGTTATTATAAGAATACCCATCGTGGGTTTGTGTGAATGATGAATTGGTTCGGGAAGAATGAACTGATGTAATGCAATATGCATAGCAAATACCTCATTTTAAAATAGTCCTTAATACACTTTTCTATTTAGGAATGGATTGCGAATTTCTGATTTGTTCGACAAATTTATAAGTTCAAATCGAAGGACATAATGTTCTACTTTCTCAATTAAGATTAAGCATGCAGAAGTCAAACTATAACATTATATAGTGATGTCTAACATTCGTTCATTAAGTAAAGTGTCGTTTATATTCAATAGGTAATGACATAAACAGTCGTTGCGGTCCTTCTAAGAAACGCACTTTACACATACACGTATTTGCATGTGTAAGATTTGTAACCCGATCCATTTATATTGTCCATCGTCTTTTGTTTTTCACCATACCTTACTCTTAAGTGCATCTGACAGGAAACATGATATCTTACGCCGAGTAAGGATATAGAACAACGCCATAGGAAACTAGGATGAACAATGACATGTCGTCACGATCGGGTGGGCTGCAATTAAAGTAAGCCCAACGTCATAACCCTTTAAGGCAATGAATGTTTTAATAGACACCCAGGTGCTAAGCATCGATAAGCGCATGTTTGACGTTGAAAAATAAAATAGGCTACCAAATAAGTTTAATCGAATGCCATTGCAAATTGTATACATAAGAAAAAATCATCGCCACGAAATTTACAAAGAGTCCTTAGTAAGGGCATAATGCATGACGTATACGAAATGAAATAGTATATAAAGAACAACTTTCTATAGAGTAATTACGTTTGATTCGCTACGTCTAAACGAGATTCATTGCTAGGTATAATGGACCTTCAGGTGAGTGAACTCATATGCATTTACTACTGTGAATGCATGAGACGCCGCTCGAGTGATCCTGAATAATAATTTAATTATATTTTAAAAGTCAGTTTAAAATGTCGATGCAGATACATGAGATAGGGGGAAATGATTGGATAAGTCCCCGTTGGGCCAGGCCTTTATTCTAAGAAGATATGAATCCAGATAAAAACATTAGGGGTCTGAATCACGACTTTAATTTAACTCCCCCTATAAGCTTTCCAGCGGCATTCTTTGTCAAGCTTACTTATGGACATGTTGAGGTCAAGGTCATCTCAATGTCGTTCAAATGCTTCTTATTCTTCTAGACTATATGGGAATAATGTTTATACAGCCGTTAATTCAATACAATAATTTGAATGGTAATATTTAATGTCTGCATGTACATGTAGTTGTATAAGGACCTCGAATTATTGAGTATAATCACTATATTGTATTGATAATCATGTTTCAAATTTCTGTTTGCGAGGTCACAACGAGTGTTGTATACGCACTATCATATTCTCATGTAATGATAGGAACTGGCTAATTCTATTACATCGCCCTGTAATATTATCATTATTACGTGTAAGGAATGAAAATAATTGACATATCGCCCGGTTTACATTGCTATTAAAGCATTATTTACATGGTGCTGGATATGTGAATAGATGATTGGTGAAGGTTACCTAGATGAAGACCAAAAGGGTTCCATACATGAATTTGTGTTCCCATGAGTACATGTACAAGTTTTTAGGTGGCATTAAAATGTGCATTCATCATTCAGCTTAGTTTATAAAACAATAACACTATTGACAAAGTTTCCAAGGAAGCCAGTCATGGCATGGTTGCATCGGGAACGCCACAGCCAATATCGTATTTCGAGCAACGTAGAACAAAAGCCATTCTGAGATGTATTATTACTCTTGACAATGGACGCTCGCATTACAATATATACGTAATTCTTCGATGACGTAAGAATACGAAAGTCGCAACACAGCGATAGAACAATTGACATGTTATATATAAAAATATCGCAGATTAAGGTTTGCCTTTGGCTGGTACATGTGAATCCAGGTCAAAAAGTCCCCGGACAAAAAGTCCCCGGACATAAAGTCCCCAATTTGGGCAACATAGGACATTAAGTCCCCGGGCAAAAATATAATTTAGTAACATTTATTTTCATTTTCATTTAATGCATGTCAAAAGTTACATAGTCTTAAGTGATAGTTAATCGTGATATAAAAAAATATTGGGAAAATAACATTTTATCGGACATTTTGTGTGGGGACTTTATGTCCTATGTTGCCAAAATCGTGACTTTATGTCCGGGGACTTTATGTCCGGGGACTTTTTGACCGGATACCGGTACATGTACTTGCATGGTGTGTCCTCGCTTACAGAAGAATATCATCAGGAACCATCGCTTGCTGATATTTTCCTTGTTTTATTTCACATCACACTGATAGTTTTGAATATCGCACGCGAAATAGAACTGGATTATCATGGCGTTCGCTCTTGCTATCTTTTAGTGTTTATGGTTATTAACTTTTCTTGTTATTGTTCTAATTATGATATCACACGATTCCCAGGTCTAACTCAGTATGAGCGACATTGAATCCCGCAAAGGATCAAGGATGAACTACTCGTATAAAATCAGGTCAGTCCCAACCGACAAGACGTCCAGCAAAGTCGAGAGGAAGTTCGCATTCGGACTCATACGGAAGTTTTTCGGACGTTATTTTATTTGCGAGCTTAGGAACAACGTAATTGCAACGTCGTGACAAAGAGACTGACATTGGGCCAAGGTCGAGATGTCCTTTCCGGAAATTTTTATATGTACCCAAATAAGTGTGTCCTTTCGTCATCATGTCCTAAAGCGACGTCCTTTTTCAACGACATTTTTCAAATGGCTAACATTTTGTGGAAAGGATTATTGCTTCGTCGTTTTTAAAAAGTACAATGTTGAAAGGTCGCCATGTTAAAGTAATGTGTCATTGAATTGCAACACAAAATTACTCTTGCAATTGCGTCCTTCGGGACCTGCAATGACTGCTGAGGTTTATACCCAATACTTTTATATTTGAGTTGCATATTGTATGAAAAGAATAAACAAAACAATTAATTGGGGCACATACTTTATGTATATTGTTAGTTGCTTCTATATTTAAAACAGAGAATAAAAGAGTATGTATCCAATAAACCCAATCTATATGAGACACAGATTCGCAGACAAGTAATTGTCGAGTAATTTGTAGTAGGGCTTCCCGTCGGGAAAATGATAATATACATAGACGAAACATCCTTACCCATTCAGTGTTGGTCAACTACTCAATTTCAACTAATCGTGTCAGTCATCAAGAGCCACAAATTAAAACTTTATACTCCTTTGAAAGTAAAACTTTTATATTACAAAAGTAATAATGTAGAATCTACAAAAAAATGTATGCTTCAAAGGAAACGAAATGTCTTTCTTAGTAACCGTTAGTGACGTCGGTTTGAAGAAGACATCTGAGGTAACAGTATAACCTTTCTATACAGTTCAACGCAACGGTATTGACTGACAGCATCAATATTGGTTGTTGTTTTGTTATAGCCTAATGGGGAATGGGGCGAATAGTTGAGTAACCACCATATTTAAAAAGTTTAGTGTTCATATAAATGCTGATGCCATTTTAATGAGTACCTGTTTATATGAATTACATTAAAAGCGTAATGACCCTTTAAGTAGGGGCAATCCAAAAAAAAATCGAAGTGATTTGTTACCTTAATTGGTAATGGTTTCTATTTTATTGTAATGTTCGTTGGATTACGCAATTTCAATTTAAATCGATTTGTTATTTCAAGACAGAAACCAACAGTTCGATAAAAATCAGATTCTTTATTCAAAATCTAATATATAAGTTCTCCTTTTTATTTCAAATAAAAAATGAAAGACGTTATTTCTAAACCAAACCATTTGTTTCGCTAGGTTAGCTAATTCAATATTGGTAGAAATATTCAATGAATATATACTTTTTTAATTGATCATGATTCAGTTCATGGCTAAAAAGACAATCAACTATCCAGCAAAACAAAATCCGGAGAGCTACTGAGAGCAGAGAAATACTGCTCATTAAATGCTACTAATCGTTACCTTCTAGAGAAATCACACCAGATAACCCGAAAAACAAAAATCATAAGTAAGTTTGATGTCAAATTTTGATTATTCGCTATATTCAAATAGTCTATGATTCTACAAAGCCGTATTATTTAAAGTCATGTGATATATCAATCATAATACATAAGATCCAAAATCAAGATATTTTCAATTATAGATCAACACCTGTCCCATCACGATTCCTAAATCCGGTCTCCGTGACCCAAGACCCCCAAACCGTTTAAATTTTGTTTTCTTCATTTTTTCTGTTTTTTCTTCTGTAAATCGACCTCGAAATACGTCTTTAACCCCATTATTATCATCTTAGAGTCTATGTACACGCGCTTCCCCCCGTTCGCGACCTCCATAAACAATTTCCTCTGAACCCGGAAGTGATATCTCGTTGCTTTCACAGCGTTAAGTCCCTTTATTACCACACGTTGACGACCCCTTGTCTCTCGCATACTTAGCTGGGTTAAACAGGAGAGAGCACCCAACGGATAAAATCGAAAGAAAAAATATTTGATTCAAATTGATTGTGATTGCGACTTGGGTCTTGTCATTTGTCTACCTAATCCATACCCTAATAAACCTGGCTACTCTCTCGGCTAAGCATGGCGTGGCATCTTATGATTTTGATACGATGTTTTGCCGATACAACGTTTGCTCTTTACTAAAGAGAATATTTACTTCGAAATGCAATTTGGTACTTTATACATGGACTAACATCTTTTGGTTCGTGCGCAACTAGTCAACAAAATAGTGTTGCTTACTTGTTTCACCTTTCGTTATGATAGCCATCCCCCTTAGTTTATTACGAAGTGTTCTGTTTTAATATATTTATAGTATACATTGTACATGCATTTATAAAATAATGATGCCCCCAGGAAAGGTGCCGTTTTACAAACTGTATAGAAACAGCTTATTTGATGCAGTCCGGTAAATCACAGTCTGAAGAGTATATGTGAAGTATACTATACTTCAAGTAAAGTTTTTTTACTTGGTGTTTTATATAGTAATTTTACACACCATAATATCATTTTTCAAGAATCAATAAGTCAAAATATCCTAGTATGGGTGTTAGGGTGGGGGTTGGCGGGAGGATCATTCTAAATGATTTTTTAGTTAAGATTCTTTAATAACATTCCTTACTGAAAGATATTTAGTGAATTAGTGCCTAACCCTAACAGAAAAAAAAAATAGATATTTTATATTATATTTTCGATGTATACCTCCAGTACACTCTTCAATCTGTGATTTACCGGACTGCCTTATTTGATGCCCTGACCAGAGTCACATAAAACGGATCCATTAGGGAAAATGAATATTGGTTCTTGGTCAAAGCCAGCAATTAGGGACACTAAAGCGAATTTTTCGATTTACAATGTCGCGTGACAATATGCATGCAGCTCATATTCTAAAATAAGTTTGTTGTTTGTTTTTTTCCATTAACTCATTTTTGAGTGTTCTTCAGTTTCCTACCTAAATCTTTGTAGAAATAAATTAGCAAGGAATGGCAATATCCCTAAAATGTAAATACCTTATGGGAAACTCGCAAACGAGCATAGCTTTCAAAAATGAGTTTATAGTTTTTATAGCGTTTCGAGTTTCTAATCAAAATACATTGGAATCACGATCATTAAAAAAAGGGTTCGGAAAACTTCTAATGTGGGCAAAAAAGACACAAATTACGGGCCTTATGGTGACATTGTGTTTTCATTATGTTTCTTTTCATGGTAGGATATAACATAGATTCTGCCTAAAATCCTTAGCTGCTGCCATGGATTTTGTCATGGGAAAGTAAAAAACTATATTACATTGTTAAACTCACAACGTTCACCCCAAATTGCTACAAATTGCAGCTGTACAAGGGCAGATGAGATGATATGTGTTATTGTCATGACACTATGTCGCATTTAATCAGCAAAGTTGCATAACATTGGCGACGAAAAATCAGTTTAGTGTCGCCTTGTGGGTTTGAAGCTGTAAGCAATATGAATAGGAGCACCCTAGAATAATATACGTTATGGTCAAAATGGAATTCATACAAGTTACTAATATACATATATTACTGTATCCCAAATAACTAGTTAGGAATGTTATCCCACTACCTTAACTGAAGTTTATGTAATTTTTTAACTGCTGAAATCCATGAATATCACGTAAGCATTGGCGTTTGGTTTAATTCCATTTCCTTTCGATTAAAATGTTAGATTTATGTCACGAGTACATTTGAGAGTTTACATGAACCTTGTCTATGTAATTATACAGAGGATAAGGGATTAGGGATGATTTACAATCAAACTGTAGATTTTGAAAATATTGTCACTTCATGAAATTATGGCATAAAATATGGTTTACCAAAACAATACCTAATTAATGTTGATCGGGGTAGGGTGCCCTCATAAAACTACCTGGAAGCAATAACTTTGATTTAATGTCAATGATGAGGTGATTTAACTAATGGCTTTGGACAATATGAAGCAATGACTTAATGATTATGATGACGTCCCAAGTCATCAACCAATCATAATTAAAAGAAAAACCATGTGATATGCGAAGTGATATTAAGACGCATTTAAAAGGTTGATGATGGGGCTTTTAAGAAAGCGCGCAAAGAAAATTTGGAGATATAAGAAAGGTTATCAAAAATAAAACAGAACATATCACGGGCTGCAGGACTTATATTTGGGAAAATATGATAACAACTTCATATATAACATCGTCACGCCTCTAGTACCCGTTTCATTAACTCATTTTTGTTCAGGTGAGTAACCTTTATATTTGACTTTTTGAAACTTCCAAAAACATATCGCATACGCTTGGCTCGAGTTAAAAGTACCTGTGCATTCTAAAAGGCATGAGGTATATTTTGAACGATTTAAAATGATAGACTTCTATTTCATGGCTTGTTCTTTGGATTGATGAAAGTAAGGCCAATGTAAAAAGCGGTTGTCGAATTTTGAGATAGTACACGGATACAAGGAAATATTCAATGAAGGTAATTAATTCGATTCGTACAACATATAAAAAAATTATCAAAATCTTTATCTTTTACGCTTGTGAATTAATTATAATAATCAAGATGCATATAAGTGCAGTAATATGATGTTTTACAAAAAGTTTTTCGTATCAATTAAGTTATTGTATGCCCTTTCGATGCAGAAATTTGTATTTAAAAAAAAATATACTTGTAAGGAAATACAGAAAAGTGTTAGATAAAAGGCGACTCTTATAAGATTTTTAATTGATAAATAGATTCAAATTGATCGATATCAATGTATTCAAGTGCGAACATTGAAATATAATCATGTTTGATTTAAAATGTTAACTCATTGATAATCATGTGAAGTCAATTTTCAATGTGAGTTTGTGAAATTTCAATCATTAAATTAACACGCTTTGAACATTGCATTTATAAAATCTATTTAGGAAGTTGGCATATATTTGGGGAAACCCCCTGTTGGTTTCCAGATTTTGTTTCAAAGTGAATTACTATTTAGAAAGGCCACATTCTACTTTGCAAATGTCCATCCGGA
>LQRL01066633.1:10532-25530 GCA_001703475.1 Hydroides elegans | reverse complement strand
CGGACAGACGGACGGACGGACAGACGGACGGACAGACGGACAGACGGACGGACACCCCAACTCTATAGGCCCCCAACTTTGGGGTTGGGGCCTAAAAAGTGCACATTGTTTCACTGGGTACGATGTAACGGTCCTGAAGTGGTCCGCTTTTCGTTGGATGTCAAGAGAATGTGACACAGATAGACAGAACATCATACAATTCCCAGTGTTTCCTTACGCTTAAAATACGAGTTTATAACCGTTATCGGATAGAAAAAAAACATGAAAGAAAACATTGTCAATCATAGGGAAACTTACAGTTATATTTGCTGTGATCACATATTTAGCACCTTCTGTGACAAAACGACAGGAAATCTCATCAACTGATGCAGAAATAATTTGAAACATGGGGTGTCTTTTGGAAAATGTGAACTCTAGAAAGCGTATATCGTCCTTCAGTCGTACAAGACACGACATTTTATTGGTCAAGCTTAACCTTATAGTTATCTGGTGCTTGATAATGGAGTAATTTATCTTTTTAAGCAATCATTTTTTCACTTTCAGTGTTTTTCTTCTTCATTTACATGTAAGTGCGCATGCGCGAGCGGAAAATCTCAAAACATGAGAAAAGGCAGGGATGTAGTATTTTCCTCCATCGCGCCATAGAATTCTACCTTTAAAATCGTCAATCATTGGAGAATTTGGGCAGATTAAGCCAATGGACATTGTTAAGCAATTTTGAGCACACAACAGCAGACCAACCACACAGTTCCTACTTTATACGCTGTGTATTCATATGCAATTTCGTTAAATATGGTGTTATTAATTGTTGTGGTTTTAATTTTTTTTCTCGGTGGGTAAAGTCAATCTAGTTTCTCTCTCATCATATAAGTTTCATTGCATATTTAGATATTAAACCCGCTAAATTTAGTATTTAATCTAACCCAACCTGTTGAATATATCTCTCGCAGTGTCTAAAAACAGACCGTGTGAAAATTGACATTCCTTTGATATATCTTTAATCTCCCCAAAGTGAACTTTGTGGTCGCACAAATGCTAATGGGATAATAAAAATACAATTTTCATTGTTGGAATATAAGCGATAAAGTGTAACATAAATGAACCGCTCATATTCCATGGCACAACTGATTTTTTTGTGTGTACAATTTAAAAGACAAATTTGTCATTTGTTGTCGATATATATCAGGAGTACCCAACGAGCCATTTTTGAAATAGTGTCTTATTTTAATGCATTTGGCCTGAAATGAATTCTAAACTACTTCAAATCTGATAACTACTTGCATTTATTGAATGGTTTTATTCTTAATTTGCCAGGAAGGAACACAGAAAATATCGTGCCAGCAACTTTGAACAAATTTGCCAGCAGAATAAAACCTCGATATCCAGAAGTGTTGATTTTGTACATAGTTTGAAAAAGTATATTTTTGGTCTTTAATATGTATATCATATGTATAGAAGTGCATCACAGTAATTATGATATGATTTAATTCAATTTTACTTTAAATCAACAACTTTTTAGACTATAAGAGACATATTTACAACATGGTTTTATTCGTATAAAGTGCCAGGAAAATACGAAATATTTGAATTTCAATATTCTATTTATTCTCTTCTGTGAAAATGCCAGCAAGATAGATATTTGAAAAGAATATATATTTCACAGAATAGATAGCAGGGTACTCCTAATATATGGGATTGTCAATCAGGGTATCAAGCAAATTCAAAGTTTGAATGAAATAAAGTCATCATTATCAAACGACAGATTGACTAGATCAATAAGCCAAATTATAGATTGGTTGTAAAATAGTTTGATGATACTGAATCAGGGGCACCCAAAGAACCAAAATTGTATGTTAATCTTAAACGTTGAGAAATATTCCCAAACGTATACATAATCTAAAAATAGTCAGATATCACATCCTACAAGGCCCACATATCTGTTCATATTTTGCTAGCTAGCTGATCATAAAATGCAACATTTCACCAAAATTATCTGTTCTTTCAAGTTGCTAGCTAGAGTAATCAGAGAAGATCTCAAATATTAAATTGTTTGATTAAATAATTTCATTGTTTTATCTAAAAATAGATACCACCATATGAATTACAACGTCATTTCTTTGTTGATTGCTAGATATAACAGCTCATTTTAATCTTAATCAGTAACATAACTAACTTTTTGGATTTGAATCGGCAACTGAAATGTCATATCTGTTCACAAGATCTGTTCATTTTACTAGCTAGCTTGGGTGGTCATAAGCACAGATATTTGGCAGAACTGATCGTTGGGTGCCCCTGCTGAATGCATAAAAATACATGATTGTTTTATCTCGGATTTGCTAAAATGTTTATATGACGTTAAAATTGATCTCAAATACTTGTTTATATCATTTCTACACATATTAACCACATAACCAATCTATACAAAGCGTATCAGATGAGAACAAATGCAACAGTGGTTTCTCATACTTATGTCCCCTTACCTCGTCAAATACAATATCACAAGCCAAGCCCCTTTTGGTATAACAAACAGACTTACTCTTTGCAAAGATGTATTTCCGATAAATGGGCAAGAGCAAAACATGTGAAATACTAGGAGAAGCTGATATATGGCTTTATTATTATCAATATGCTACATCAGAATTTTGTCTCAAAGGATATGTTTACTCCTGAGAAGATCAACATGGTCAAACTCAGGCGTTGTAGCTGTGCTATGCTATGAGAATACGTGCATTAACACATGTCATATCGTAAATAGTGGTAATTCAGATGTATGGTCAGATTCATATATAACGCACATAATTTTATGAGAATAACAGTAAACGAAACCGAGAGGGCTTCAGCTGATACGGTTCATAAAAGAAGGGCAGAAACCAAACAAATCAGTAAAGGACCAGCCAGGGGTCCTAGCCACAGCGAGCGACTGGCAAATACAGGTGGACCTGAAGAAGAGGTTGATATTACCACAAGAAATCTATACCACTAGCCTGAGACCGGATATCGTTATATGGTCCTGTGAAACAAAACAGATTGTGATTGCAGAACTGACAGTACCGTGGGAAGATCGAGTGGAGGTAGCCAACGATAGGAAGCGAACAGAGTACGATGAGCTCAGAAGAGAATGTGAGGAACGATGCTATAAAGTGTATTCCCTATCAATAGAGATTGGCTGTAGAGGATTTGTGTGCAAATCAGTGTGAACGATGTGCAAAGTAGTAGGATTGCAAAGAACTGAAAAGAACACGATGAAAGCAATGTGTGAAAAAGCAGCAGAAAGAATGTCATGTTGGCTATGGCTCCAACAGAATGACAAAACCTGGAATGTATCACCGTAAAAAGACAGTACACTTCAAAAGAAGGGCGAACGATACCACCCAGAAAAGGATACACCATGAGTTACCCATGTAGCGAGGAAGAGTGATGGTCACCACCGTGATGAAGCTGCTCCCCCTAATAGACGCGACGGACTAGCTAGCCGTTGTGGCCCCGCCGTGCAACTGGTCAGAAGGTTAAAGGGGCGAAACCGAACCGAGGCACGGAACTTCTCTGATGATCGAAAGGGGAAGCTTCAGCAGAACATTCACACACTGTGAGTTTAATATTGATCGGCTTTCCGTGTCATCATCCTCAACATTCATAGAAGAATGTACATTTTTTTGCAGAAACTTTGATTAGTCATATTGATGTTCTTTCTCAACCAACTCTACTCTAAGCGACTGGTAGTATTGTTTGTTTTTTAAACATCAAACTCATCAGGTTGAATTGCCAAGCAAATATATATTTTTGAGTCGCTTGTGCAATAGCATAAACCTTTTCAGATATATTGCGGCATGATGTCTGACCATTATATTGTTTTTATCGACTGTATATTTGGTTTATAGTGCAAAAATGGTTCAAAGCGAAATTACATCAACATTTAGAATCAATAAACCTATAAAGTGTCAAAACGATGTTAGACAGTTTCCTGCCGATAATTATTTAACGTACTTGGACCTAAAATATAAAAACAGTGCAAAACTATTTTTAAGCGTTCGTGATAAAAATTCTGTTATAAGTTATCAATAGCGTTAAATCATTTAGCAAAACAATAATTTAATCAGGGTATATTGGATGCCAACTAAATATTCTTTTTGCTTTAGGAAATCTTCGAATAAAGGTGACGATTATCCGACATTCGAAATAATAAATGACATAACTATTGATTTGTTCTGAAAAATATATTGGCTTCAAACCGAAAAAGCTAACAAAGAACATTTATGAATAATCAGAATAAGTTTTTATCTAAATTACAAATTTTGAAAATGTAAAAATTGTATGCATATATAGCTATTATACGACTGATTAATTGACGATAAATTATTTATTGTAACATCCCATTTATTAAAGAGCAAATCGTGAACTGTCCTAAACAACTTAGGTTTCAGTGCACTACAGTCCAAAAACACATGATTTTACGTGTAATTTTCAGAGCAATGTGCACATCAGCTTTGATTTGTTTTATTTTTTTCACGTGTGTTTTACGCTTATTGGTTGCAATGCTGTTATATATTAGTTAATATTGTAAAATATATAAACCTGTTTCCTCAGGTGTTTTCCTATGAACCAATAGGCTATCAAAGACATTCTGAAGTAACGCTAGACCCATCCTGTCAAAAAAAGACAAGTAAGAGTTTGATAGGCTTTTGAAGTAAAACAATATGTTATTTTCTTTATTTTGCTTCCTCGAAATTAATAAAACAATTTATGCATGAAAATTATTACAAATCACTTCGATTGCGTACATTAGTGTCACACATTTACGGTTTGTTGTGTTTGCATACTGTTTATGTACAATACTACTCACCACATATTGTCTTATTGTATCTATTGGTCAGGACTACACATGCTCCTCGAGCCACAATTCTCAAAAGCGAGAATTCAAAAAAAAAATACAAATATATATATATAACTCAAAATTATAAACTATCAAACTATACCATGCCCTACAATCACTATGATAAACACATTGATCCAACCATTATATCCAGATAAAATCAACCAAATACGATTATCGTTATATGATGACTGAAACTTAAACCCCATCGCCACGTATCAAACTTATCGTTTGTAGGTAAATCAGCTTAAGAGATTGGTTCACAGCAGTTTCTGCTCACTTAATACAAACAAATTTCACATAATAACAGTCATCATATAATAACAATATCTCATGAGTGGCAACTGAAATCTATCAATTCTTTGAGGGAAAGCAAAAACTATTTTTCGCTTTCCTTAGCAAATTTGACAGATTTCACTCGTCACGAATAGTAGTATTGTTTTTATTCCCAGATAATTGCAGCTGGATGTCAAATTCATTTAAAAAATCATTAAAAAACTCCCCGAAAGGCCAAAATGAAATTGTTTCAATGATTTAGCTGAGACCCACCATTATTAATAAAACGATTACTCACAATAATAAACTATAATCAAATAATATCCTCTTAATTCCGTCCGTTTTGTAGTTAGGCTATTAAGTTATAAGTTCAGTTGTCATTAAGTTATATTCGTTATCAAAACTAAACCCGCCAGTATTAATAAAACGAGTACTCATAATTAATTAACTATAATCAGATTCTTTTTTTTTAATTATGTCCGTTTTGCCGTCAAGTATATAACCACTCGTCAGAGTAAATGTTTTAAATATTCATTTAAAAATGATCAAGATGGCATGTATTATGTTAAAAAGAAACGGGGAATGAAGTTGTTATTTGTTTGTTTTGGATTACATACTTTAATACCCCTATCAACGGAAATAACCTGATTGCTTGAGGTATATAGTTTTTGAAGCACGTTTTTAAACATGTGGAGAAGACTGTTTTAAAATCCGCATCAAAAGTGCTTTGGTGATGACCGTTTTATAAAAACGTCACCCCTTATACCACTCTGTTCTCGCAATAAAAGGACAATTTTAGCACTAGCAATTGATGACAGTTTTAAATGAAATACTATGTGCACTTAATAAGTCAAACATAATGATTACATGATAAAATGTATCAGCGGCTTTGGATTTTTTGTATTATAATAATCGAGAATCGCAACTTGAACACAGGTTTGAAAAGACTACTGACTCATTGAAATTGATTCGATCATACCTTATGGTAAAAAGGTGTGATTTTTAAGCCAACTGAGGTGTTCATTATAGCTTGGTATTTAAGGCAAATTATCTTAAAATACCTATATCTAAACTATCATATCTTAAATATTTAAATTTCTTAATTGTTGATAGTGTCTTGGTGGGATTAAGTTAAATACAAGTTGACTGACAATTTGGAATCGACACGTTTCTTATGATATATTATGTGGTTTCTTGGAGAATACACTGAATAAAACAATTTTAAAATTTCATATTGTGGATAAACTGTTCACATCGTTTATCTGTGTCCAAATATGAGATAATCTTTATCTGGCTTATGAAGTAGAGTCTTACTGATCTAAAAGTACATAACAAAGAACTATATCCATAATCAATTATAACATAATTATCAATCTGTATGCTTATATTCATTTGAAGAACTATATATGCTTCATTTTCATAGTTTTATCATTACTTTCTCGCAGCATTATTAAACAAACTAAAGAGTAATATCCTGTTTTCATCCGGTATAAGTCCTTTACTTTCAACCTGGATATTTACTTATATATATTTAATCACCGCAATTAGAATTATCATTTGCCATTATCACAAACGTATTCCCAAGTCATATCCTATCTTTCATCCTATATAAATTATGTTTCCTCTAATATGTAGGTTTATCCTAGAAGCCATTTATATAAATATAAGTCACATGAGTGCATTCGAGCAGGAAATTATCCACGCCATGTTTAATTAAATAGGTTTCCTGATTCAACAAGATGCCATATTTTGTTATCCTGTTTAGGGGTCTAGTCTCATTTATGTAATAAGGGGTTATGTTATTTTCAGATCAGCCAATGTGTTGAGCAGCAAACTTGACAATAAAGAAACGAGAACAATATAACGTCAGATAGCAAGTTCCTTGGTTCCGATACAAGTTAAAAGTCATTTTAATAAACAAACCAGAATTGATTAAACCAATAAAAACAACATCTTAATCAAGATTAAAATACTTCAATATTGATATTTATTAATGAAATAATAATGAAGAGTGTTGTTGCTCAAGTGTTAACTCTTTTATTAACTTCCGTCGCTCTAGGCAATGGATTTGTGATTGTAACGGTTATGAAAAACCGAAAGTTACGGAATACATCTCGTCATGTTTTTGTTTGTGGATTAGCACTGTCCAATGTGATAAACGCCACAACTCAGATTATAGGCAATGTATCAATATCATTTAATACGACAGTTTATTTTGGATTTTGTGTTTTTAATTGGACAAAAATTATTTCTCATTGGGCGGCATTTATGTACATTGGAAGCGTCTTTGTGATGGTATTAGAACAATTCTTAAGTGTGCGCGCGGTATTGTGGCATCGAATACACCTCAAATTTACCAAGGCCTCTCTTCGCTTATGGCTTCTTGCGTGGTTGATAACCTCACTTATTTTTGTTGCGCTCAAAGCAATAACAATGAACTATGAACTAGTTTTGAATATTTTATATTGGCATCCATCAGTCACAATGGAAAACGATTCGGATACCAGCACACACATTCAGGCATATGCTGAAAATTATGAGTTCAAAACAAGCACTGACTTCACTCATCCACAAACAGATGTCAATGGAATAACGAGCATGGAAGTTTCCGAACAGCTGTATGAAGATGAGGTTTTTGAAAAATGGGAAACCAACTTAGACAATCAGTCTTTTCATGTATTGGATGGATTCAGGAATGTGAGTACCCAAACTGATGTACAATTTACACAAAATTCGTCAGGATTCGGTGATGGGATGGATTTGTTTACGACAACTGATTCCATTGAGGGTTTTGAGAGTAACAATGGCGATTGTGATTTGACGACAGTATTTCAATATTTTGATCTAGAACTGTACTCGTACATGGTGATAGTAATTCTTATCACAACAATAACATTTCAGGTAGCATGTTATGCATCGATATGTAATGCTGTTGCAAGAAAATCAAAAGTCCGTATGAATTCTGATAAGGACCAAACTGATCTTAAACTACTGAAAATGGCTAAGAACACAGCCAAGAGATTCAGTCTTTTGCTACTCACTTTTACCATCGCGTTTTTGCCATATTATATTTTGATGGGTTTAGAGGCTAGATATCCTTCGTTTATGTATAGTCCTCTCATGTTTCCTGCAAAGGCGTTTGTTATTATTTTGCGGGTAATTAAATTGATTTCAGACCCATTCATGTACACTCGTCATTGCAAAGACCTTAGTAAAGCCATGCGCGAAAATTTTAATATTTGTCAAAGATCATACAAGAATAACAATGAGAGTGCTTTTACAACTTAAACACGCCCCATGGCACTCTTCTAAAGATGCACAATTCATCGATAAGTTATATATTTACTTATTCAATGTATACATTTTTATCTTACTCAAATTGCTTAAATCGGGACAATGGGTCAAGCTTTAAATGTATGAATGCAAACATCGTGAAATAAAACAATACTGTTTTAAATTACTTAAGTATATAGTATATTAATATGTGTACATGTGATGTTTCAAATGAAGAATTATACAAAAACTTTAGTTTTTCCTCAGTTCTCTCTTAAATTGCACTCATATTTGGCAACAGATTTCTACCAGTCGATAAATAATCATTCAGATTACGTACATGCATCTCTATATAATGCATTCAGAAGACACGTTAAATCGTATGAATTGATCATAAAGATAATAGAACACAAGATGAAAAATATAAGAATAGTGATATATATGCAAATAATTGCATACACCTGTGCCAGATACACCTATATATTTACAAATATTCGAAATGAAACGAGAATCCATAGTTTATATATGATTTTATAGGTGATACGAATGTCTAATAAGTCCTTGATTTCCTTAATCTACATGTTGATAACCATGTTACAGCAAATGAGTATTACGAAAAATAAATTTCTGGCTTTTATGATAACATTATTCATTTATACAATCGACCTTTCGTTATTTAACAATCACAAACCTTTTCCGATAATGCGCGTTTATCTTGTCCCTTAAGTCATAGCGGGGTAAGCTTTGATGAATGGTTTAAGGTGGGAGGGATATGTTTAGATTATTTATAAAATCATATTCTGCGAATATCAGACTTTATGGATCCCAGTAATATATTCAAAACATATAACCTCCCTGACTCTAAAACACCTCCTCTTACTAAACTAAATGGATATACAATTGATACTTATTGCACGCACCTGAAATTTGATTGTTTTGTCTATGATCGTAAAAACAACAAAAATCATTTCATTTTATTTTAACTGCTTATCTTGTTGATTGAGTGTTGTATCTTCCCAAACAGAGGCAATCGTTTTGAGAACACTTGGTAATATGACTTTGCAAACGACATTGTATAACTAATGCTTTCATATCAGTCAATATATGCGGCCTATTTTAGTAATTATATTATTTTATTACCTTTGTAATGTTTCTTATTAAATTAAACGATGAAAATATTAGCATATTTATGCAAAATACGAATTGAAATATTACTCAACGGTGGTTATTCACAATAAATGCTAACATGAATATTGATTTTATATACTGATTACCAAACGAGGCTTCTCTCAAATACATATTTTGTGAAGAGCACCCAACGAGGTGTTCCTCAACAAAAATGTGTTCCTTTTCAAAATTGATCTAGCTACAAATTTTCGACAAATGCAATCTAGCTACAAGAATTTAGGGAACAGCGTTTTCAACAATTTTCATTTTTTACGAATTCATTTGAAAATATTATTTTCATTTTGTTAAGAAACATATAGCTAGGTGTTCATAATTGAAATGTTATGAAAACATGGTATTTCATAGTGGTATTTTGATTTTCACTTTTTAACAAAGCATGTTTCTCTCCGAAATCTAGCTGCCTAGATGAGCAAAATGAGGCCAGCTAGTTAGAAAAATAGGAACACCTTTTTGTAAAAGTTGATATTCTAAATTTGATTATTAATTGTACATTTCAATATATCAAGAGGTTTTATGCTCAAATAAGCACTTTTTAAAAATTAGGTCGTGGGGTGCCCTTCTTTTGTGATTAACATTTATTCCATAATATCTAACCAAGCACGACATATTATTGTGTTTCGAACGACGTGGTTTTGTAACATAGTTAAACAGTTTAAAAGACATCCCTTAATGTTTGATTGATATTAAAGCGGTAAAACATGGTCATCTATATACCAAAGAAATTAAATGATTGGCCTTTAGATTATAGTCTAGTCGATACTCTGTAGCCGTGACTTCAAATCGTATGGAACGACACCCGAAGATCTAGACGTGGCTTACAGCAAAGCCTCCGATGAGCCCTAAAGCCTGCTGGCGACAATCGGTGTGCTTTAGCAAATTTTGGTAGGATTGTAAATATCACAGAGTGCTTTGCAATATGATTCATAATCAAAGATGGATTGTTAATTTGCAAAATCCCGTCACCGTTATCGCCTTTGCCTATTTAAACATACGTTCTGTGAAGGCGTATAATCGATGTTTGTTGAAAAGTCTAATCGATGTATTTCAACAAATCTAGCTGGTCGTCGGACCATGTGTTTCAGCAGCTTTGAGCGATGCACAGTGAAATAGGTCACGCAGATGTAAGCAGCTTTTGCTCTTACAAAGAAGGCTCCAATGATAGTTAATCCCGGGTCATTTCCTTTCATAATGTCAATGTTGAAATATGTATTTGGAGCAGTTAACATGACGTACCATTCTTTGCACAAAAAGAGCATCAGTAAACAAACTGCAATATTACAACACGTTGAAGGGGTTCATGAGAAGATTATGTGCGTTTTATTAAAAACAAAAATATATACATGTAACACTGTTTATTCTTTATTCATTCCAAAATAACAATCATACATACAATAGCCTATTCCCACTAAATTGTAGAGTTTTGTACGTTTACGTAGAGTATTCGTTGTTTGGGGATTTTTAATTTCACCCAGTTGTCATCATTTCACAGCAACATCATTTATTTCATGTACATTATAAATAATATTAATTAAACATGGTTTAGTGAGAGTTGATAATATACTTTTTGTAAGAATATATAATACCATCAAATATCTTTTCTTTAGGCAACACCCATGCGTGGATAAAATGGTAAACATGTATTTTAATCAATATTATTTCTTATCTTTTACCCATTAATACCTTATTCTTTATTTTATTAGCAGAGAGGACTATAGATTAATATATGAATGTAGGTTTGTTTTTGGCAACTGTTTATATTTAAATCCAACATATCAAACATTAAGAAAGATATTTAACAATTGAGTGGCCTCTCTTATTTTTTGGTAAGTATAGATTACAATAGTTTAGTTTGACAAACTATTCAATGTTTTGTCCCACAATACCAACATATAACGATAGCATGATAAAAGTGATCAACATAATCAAAGTTGCAGTCCGGATAAGATCATGTCATCTTTACTGAGATGTCTCCTTTTCATACGAAACTAAACAGCGTTTACAGTATCTTCGACCGTATAGAAACCCTCTCAAACTATTGTACTTTGGATGCCATATCAAACGCGCCAACAAACGAAAACTATTCTTTAACTTATCAAATTTCATCCTATATAAACCCAAATATGTTTTTCCAAAATGCCACAGGTCATATTACGACTTCAGAAATAACTGTAATTTATTCAATATATTTGTCACTTTAATGTAAGTTGATAATTTAAGATACTTCGAGAGGGAGGTTGTGGATATTTGGAAAAGCAAGAATGAGAGCCAATAGAATGACAAACAAGGTAAAACTTAAGTTATAGGACCATCGAGGTTATTTGTCAGCGAATGACACAGGATAGAATTATTTCTAACGAGTTTCAAAACATAACCAATAAACAAATATAGGCATATATAGGCGGTCATTTACCAAACATATCCGAATCAGGCCAATAAACATGCACTGTTTTGCGAGCATCCCATATAAGGCATACATTATGCTGTTTGACCAGGTATGCAGAGCTATTGAACGAAATCATTTCTGTGCATAAGAGATATCGGCTGAATAACATGCATTTTGTTTATTTGCTGTTGATAAAAAATTCAAAGAATTTTAAAAAAGACATTGACAGGTGTGGCAAAAATTGCCAAAAAATACAGCGTTTTTAGATTTTAAATAGATCAAAGAACAAAAAAGTTATTTCAGATATAAGTGGTTTGTTAAGCAATTTTATATCGTTTAGTGCTTGCGATTGGGATGCAGAATAACGCGCATCGTGAATCCACCAAGCATCAGAAAATGCAGTTCACTATTTCCACCATGCAAGATTATCTTTTTGGGCGGGAACGCTTAGAGTCATATGTGAAATTTGGAAAAAAAATGGGAATTATTTGAACGAAAATCTTTATGGTGGAAACTTTTTGTTAGTTATGGGAAATGTTTGGGCGGATACTTTTTGGAAAGGATTCACATAAACATCTCAAACATTGAAATTACTTTATAATGCCATGATTCCAATGACAACTGAACACTTCTCGGCAACAATCTACCATTAATTTGTTTGTGTTTGGGTGTACATTTCCCTGTTATTATCTTTCAAATTTTAGATTAATCAAAAGTTGTATATATTCGTGAACAACAAACTGAATCAATAGATCATCAGCGGTGTATATATACAAACCTTGTCGCATGGATCGTTTCTATTGGCGTACAGGATCAAGGGATAATCATGTTTCAATCACCAGTTTTGTAACGATAATTAAGTGCTATTATTGATGAAACCCACATCTCATTTAATCCAATAAATCATATATTCTTAACATAAGTTGAAGATATAAAATTATTGAATAATAAATAACAATAACAATATTTTATAATTTCTAATTTTTGAGATTATATCTTATTTGAATATGAGACTGGACATGTTTCATAATTTTTAAGATACGTGTAGTCTGTGGGTAAGTGTTCCTACTTCTTTTTTCTGCATTTTTAAGATGCGTGTAGTCTGTAGGTGAGTTTTATTAATTTATATTTCAATATGTTGCATGTTTAAGATGTATGTCGTATGGGGGAGAGCGTTCCTACCTCCAATTTCAATACACTGGATATTTAACATCACAGCGACATAGCAATATATGTTCTATGTATTTTGAAAATTTACACATTAAAATTTGGTCAATGGCAGACTTCCATAAGGGACCCTAAATGATTATATTTTGATTATTATAGGATTAAGCTTTTATTCAAAGGGTTAAAACAACCAACAGCCCATTTCCGCAAAAAAAAAGATATTGGTGAAACCAGCTTCTCGGGGAACGATCCCGGCAAAGTTCCCAACGCTTATATCATGGTTTATTGATTTTTGTTAAAAAATTGGATACTTTCGATACTTGAACATGCTATTTATAGATGGCGTCATAGCTTATAATCCCAATGGTTCATTGGCCGGCTAATCCCAAAAGCAACAGTGATCCATGATTTATCCTTAAGATAAACAAACACGGTCCGTTGAAGTGGAGGGTGTACAAAATACCATCGAGCGGCGTAATTCCGACTCATTTAAATTAAACGAAGATATAGAATTAAACCATATAAAATTTCTTAACAAACCACTTGTATCTCAAATAACTTTTTTGTTCTTTGGTCTTTTTGAAATCTAAAAACGCTATATTTTTTGGCGATTTTTGCCACACATGTCCATGTCTTTTTTTAAAATTCTTAGAATTTTTTATCAACAGCAAATGAATAGAATGCATGTTATTCAGCCAATATCTCTTATGCATAGAAATGATGTCGTTCAATAGCTCTGCATACATGGTCAAACAGCATAATAAATGCCTTATATGGGGTGCTCGCGAAACAGGCTATGTTTATTGGCCTGATTTTGATACGTTTGGGAAATGACCGCCTAGATATGCCTATATTTGTTTATTGTTTGTGTTTTGAAATTCCATATATAGAATTCTATCTGGTTTTATTCGCTGACAAATAACCTTGATGGTCCAATAACTAACATTTTACCTTGTTTGTCATTCTATTGGCTCTCATTCTTGCTTTTCCAAATATCCACAACCTCCCTCTCGAAGTATCTTGTATTATCAACTTACATTAAAGTGACAAATATATTGAATAAATTACAGTTATTTTTGTAGTCGAAATATGACCTGTGGCATTTTGGAAAAACATTTAAAGGTTTTTATAGGATGGAATTTGATAACTTAAGGGATAGTTTTCGTTTGTTGTCGCGTTTGATACGGCATCCGAAGTACAATAGTGCAGAATAACTTACGTTTTGGTCATGCAGGCTTACATCCTGACATTCCCAAGTCGCTCCGCTATGACCTTAAGATTAACGTAATCATGACGAAGTTCGTGACGTAAATACGACCTCGTCTCGATAACAAACCAGGATATCATGGCATTGTCTTAAAATGACGACATAAATACATATCTAAATGACGACTTAATGATGTCGAAGTGACGTTGAAAATTTGGCGTGAAGTTAATCACAATATGATTATGATACGCTGCTGCGACGTCATTTCTAGTCGTGACTTAAGTCAACTTTATAAAGACCGTATAGAAATATTTACCTACGTGAGGGGAGGGGGAGGGGGACTTTCCGCGGTAGGGACTTTCGCCGGTGGGGTTTTTGCAAAGCAAGCAGATAGTTAGGTGATTTTTGACCGGGTGGGGGAGGGGCCATTAAGGAATTTGCTTTTCGATAACAATATCTGACCGATTTCAGTGCTTGGTGTGTGATATACATCAGGACTCTAGCGACACCTTGCAAATCTACAACTGTATGATGCGAACCAAAAATGACCCCGGTCAAAATGACGCTGGTCAGGCTGGTCAGAAAAGTCCCAATTTTGGAAACATATGTTAAACTGGTCCCGGTCAAAATGGCC
>LQRL01066633.1:0-10336 GCA_001703475.1 Hydroides elegans | reverse complement strand
TTTTATTTCCCCCCCCCCCCTGATTTATTCCCCCTATTAAAATATGTAAATGTCATTTATTTTAGTCATGAATGTAAAATGTTTCAACTGATATCATATTACATGTATTTATGTTATGAGCAAATAGAAATATTATATTCATTAGATTATATGAAAATTTTTTTTTATTCAATTATCTAGTATAATAAGTCATCCCTGTCTCTCTCCATTTCATTATTTGCAAAACATTTTGATAATTGCTATTTTTTAGATTGAAATATATTTTATATTATTCGCAACACCCAAAAATACACAAACTGTTATGAATAAACATATGAATTCGCATATAAATCTTTGGATATTAAAAAAAAACATACATTTAACATTTGTAAGGTACTCTTTGCTGGGGCCATTGTGACCGGGGCCATTTTGACCTATGTTCCCAAAATTTGGACCATTTTTACTGGGGCCATTTTGACCGGATACCGTATGATGCATATTTCTACATAGAATTCTATGCCTTATGTCTTTACCATTGATAGTATGCATTGCTACCTGGACAGCCATAATAACAACCCCTGGACAAAACATAATAAAAAGCATCTCCCTTCGCTGCTAAACAGCAGTAAACCTTCCGTTTGCAGATGGCAGAAGGCACCTCATTGATCCTGTCCATTATGACACTCGAGAAGGAGATGGCCATTTTTCCTGGTCCATTTTTGCTCACTTTTTGCAGCATGAGTCAAGGGTTTCGCTTATTGGGAAAATGATTAGATGAAAAGCGCAGCATTTGCTATTTGACGCTTGATGCAGTGCACTTGAGGGGAAGTTCTTATGTGATATTATTTCTCGTAATAAATCAAGGCTAGAACAGGATGCTGAAGAGAACATGAAGAGTTATAAACACTCAGCTAACAATAGCCAAAAATAAATAGCAACAATAGCAATAGTTATAAATAAGAAAAGCGACATGAGAGTGGATGTGGAGCGTAGATGCTTAGGAAATGGTTAGACAAGAGTTGCATGAATGAGTTAAAAATCAAAAATATTATATTGGAATCGGAGCTAACTTTTGATGTTTTCAACTCAATATGTCCAATGTCAAAACACATCGGGAGGGTAAATACTCAAAGATATATGGGATACACATGTTTGAATAGTGTGAAACAAGAGCATTTGAATTGGCGTCAAATATTTGAAGCATCAATGATAGATTAGAACAGTTGGCCGTTATTACCATTATACAACTTATGTTTATATTGTCATCGATGGGAAATTGATTTGCTGATAACACAACACGTGTTTACGTGACCCAAACACTTTAAGAGTTTAGTTTCTAGGCCTTCTCGCCTTATCTAAGTCAGGAAGTCCCAATCGCACTTAACGAAAGGCAGTTATCGCGAACAATCCACCGATATTTCTATTCTTGATGCTCGACGTATGCTACCAAAAACAAGTCAACAACGCTGATGAAGTAGGGAAAATAGCTGACAAAAAATAACTAAAACACATTGAAGAACTAGAGTAGAAAACTTGGCAATCCTTGGATAATAACTGGTTTAACAGATTACCAAAGCAACGGAAAACTGTGTACGATTATTACATAGAACATCGGTATTAAAGCAACAGCAAACCGTGCAGGTTTATTGCAAAGAAAACTCGTGTTAAAGCAAAAACTAAAATGCATATCAAGTATTTATTGGGTTTAATATTCATCAATTTGATTTTCCTTATAATTGGAGGCATCGTTTTTCACGCGATTGAAGGACCTCCTGAAGATAAAGCCATCAAGGATTCTGTCACCAATTATGTACAGTTATTGAAACAACTTTCAAGTGAGTATCAAGCATTTGATAATATGATATTATGTTTTGTTATACATGTGCATTGTAAGACTTCTATGTTCGTTGTTGTAACATCATATTAAGACGCGACTTTGATTAAGCTGGGTCGTGGTGCTATATGAATTTTCACATATGTTTTTTAGAACACGTATAAAAATCGCATCGCAAAAACAAAGTATTTTGTTATGTACACGTACGTTACGACGACTGACAAATCATGGTGCCTCGAGGTTTTCAAGACGTCGAACAACGTAAAATGACGTTCTCATTTGACCCATATGACAGTTTTTCTGGACGCTACATGTATGTTTGGTTGCTGACATACAAAAAAACATCACATCGCGACAAGTCTGTAGTGAAAAGGACGTTCGTCTAACGCCGTAACGGCAGGACGTACATTGCTGTCCGTAAAACGTTCGAAATAACCTTTTTATTCGGAGAGAGTACGCCTCTTCGACCTCATGTCCGAAAGCGTTTCAACGCATTTAAAAAAAGAATGCTCGCATATTTGAAGCATATCAGACTAATATACAATCTATACTATTGTGTTGCGTTGAAACAAGTTTTAAACAAGTTCTATCCTTACTTTAAACAGACAACGTGACATGCATGAGCGAGGACGACCTTGACACCTTGATTCGTCACGTGGTCAAGGAATACGATGACGGCAACATTTTGGTGGATGACACCAAGTCGTGGGACATATCAGGGGCCATCTTTTTTTCAACCACCGTCGTAACAACAATAGGTATGAAATATACGTGGAAATCGCACCTTTCTATTATTCACTTATCACTTATTCTAAGCAATAAAGTCATAAACAATTTTACGCATTTGATACACAATTAAAAAGACCGTGTTATTTGGTTTTGATTTTTATTCGTATTTCGTGTCGTTGAAATTATAATATTTGCGAACCATTTACGAAATGGTCACCAAATGTTTGTATTTCCTTTTCTCCGATTCCAAGATCGATTTCAGATTTCCTATTTTTGATATTTCCATATACTAATCTCGACAAATGTTTTATACCAGGTTACGGTCACATTTCACCTCAAACGTCGGGCGGCCGAGTCTTTTGCATTTTCTTTGCCTTACTCGGCATCCCACTCTGCTTAATAATGCTGGGCGAAATCGGTATGCGCCTCAGTGCATTGGGCCAACGCATGGACAAACGATTGAACCATGGATGGTTTCCTAAACTGGGCAAATATTTCAGGCCGCTACTCATATCCATCCTTGGGTTTTCGTTGTTTGTGTTGGTTCCTGCGGGATTGATGACGATTGTGGAGAAGGACTGGGATTATGGGATAGCCATTTATTATGGTATTATATCGCTAACGACTATTGGATTTGGTGATTTTGTGGCAGGTAATGTGAGATTTTGATATATAATGAAAATAGAAATAAGGATGGTCATTAAAGGAATCCATTTCTTTTTCATTCATTTGTTTTTCATAATGATTGGCTAATTCTGTGGTCTATTGAATTTACCTTTTTTATGATCTTGCATTCCACTCTATATAGTCAACTTCAATATAAGGTGAACATTAACCCTAGAATTCAAATTTTAAAACAAATTAATATACCCCATCATAGTATTTGAATACCATCATTTACAATTTTGATATTTATTTCGCTTTATAAATCATTGAGAAATCATAAGCCCTGTATTAAAATCCTGTTTAACATTTCAAGGTCACAACAGCGACATCGAGTACTCCTGGATCTACAACATAGCCATCTCCTGTTGGATCCTGATCGGTCTGGCCTGGGTGGCCAATCTCATAGCAAACTGCCAGGAATTGTATATGGACATCGGGGAAGAAGTAATAGATTCTGATGATGATGAGGAAGGGGAAAATACCGAGAAAAATGGGTCTAATTCCATAAGGAAGCCAAATCAGGAGCTGGAAAATGGGGCTCAAATCACAACAAAGGTGAGAGAAATGAACGTTTTAAAGCAAATTTGACGCTCCGATATATTACGTTGCGGACATTAGGCTACGTAACCAGGACGTTCTGAAAGTTTTGGTTAAAGGTTCATTTTTGTAATCGCCTTAAATTAAAAAAAATAACAATTTTTCTAATACCACACTTTAAAATATGAAACAGAATTGTGTCGCATAAAGAACATAAATTGAAATTACAAAAAAATATTGAGGTCTCGTAGTTTACGGCTCTAACGTTTCTTTCTACGTGTAATATCTACTTATTTTACTTACAGGAAAACTCACACACACATGTAAGTCATACGCTTGATCACAAAGTTGTAGAAACCGCACGACCTTTACTATAATTTTTTTGCGTATGCTTATTACCTTATTTTTGCTTGTGCTAACCATGCTAATTATTCATTCCTTGACTTCCTCTTGCAGTTGTAAAGACTTGAGGGTCTCCTTCTACTTCATGTACTTGACAATTAGCGGCTCTTCGTTCTTTGTGTGCATCCTCAGGTGTAAAAAACGTCTCAAGCCTTGCTTCAATATTTATGTGTTCATCAAAGTCGACGACTGCTTTTCTGCTGAGCAAAAAATAATTTGTTAGGGCCTGGCCACATTGGAAGGCTTTTCGAGCGTTTTCCATAACAAACAGTGTTTTCCCGTGTATTCTTTATTGGTAGTAACCAATAAACACACATAGCTTTTCAAAACGCGACGAGGTTTATACAGTCGCGCGCATTACTAACTTCTCGGGGCAAACGCTAAACGCTACACGCACAAACGCTAAACCCTTAAACGCTTAACGTTACACGCTAAACGTTAAACGCTAAACCATAACCACCCACATGTGTGAAGGGTATATAAAGGACATCATTATGAGTGCTTATCTTAATATCTTATATGCCCTTCAGCAAACGCTAAACGTTAAACGCTATATTCTGATCTTGTAAACCCTTAAACACTAAACGCTAAACGTTAGTGAAATCGAGGTTAGTATTGCGCGCCACTGTATAAGCAATACATTGAGATACACTACTGGCTAGGAAAAATAAGAGCGAGAAAAAAGATACAAATGAGACCAGTCCTTAATTTTTTTATAAATCTTTTTTTTTATAAGAACATTTTTATTTATTATTCTAGTCCCGAATTTCAATGTGTTCATGTGTCAAATATTGTTTTTAATTGTTGTATATTGTTTACGCTTTATATGAAACTTTTACGAATTTGCATTTTGTACTCTAGATGATTACATTAATTATTCAAAGAGTAAATGACTTGAACGCACATATCTAACACTTGACAATTAAATGGCACCGTTATTGCAGTAAATGTGAAACATATATACAAAATAAATGTTGTGCATGATTTTGGTGAATAATATGAATTTCAAGGATAATAAATCTCAAACTCTATGATAATCTTATATTTACTTGCTCCGAAATAAAATCAATGAATGCATCAATCTTACTGTGACTTTGTTTGCCCTTCTATGCTTGACGATAGAATACTTTGTTAAAAATCATCTTTTCAGATAATTATAGCACGAATTCTCTCAATGTTATGATCACTTCTCTTATAGTAAATAACATTATACAACAACATGAATCATCCGCGAAAGATTTACATGTAGTAACTTCGACGCATGTCAATGTATTGGATACTGTTATGAATGCGTCTCATTAGGACAAACTTTTATATGAGAAAAAGGAGATATTTTTGTTTTGGACACTATAAAAGCCCACATTTTGGATTGCTAAATAACCTATACATCATGACATAAGCAAGCATATTCATCAGGGTTTGGATCCAGAAAGTGTCTGAGGGGAGAAGGGGAGTGATGCCAATAAAGAATATAATAAGGTCGCGTATGTCTCTATGTATCGGGATGCGTCCGGGTTCATATGGGCGGCCTTATAATCCGGGCCTATAATTCGGGACATCCCGGAAAATAAGGACGTCTTCCAACTGTATATAGTGCCAAGGGGATTCATTTTTTCTTAATCCGTATGGTGCCTGTTCAGCTACATAACGCATGATTTTCTACCGCCCTTTATTTAAAACCTTTATTGCATATCATATAGTTAGAACAAGTTATAAAACGCACTTTGAATAAATATAAAAGTTTATTTAATAAAATAAAGAACGCCTGATAAACACTTTTTGAAATCATTACAGTAACTGCTCTTGTTTGTTGCATAAAAGACATGTCACTTAACCATATGTTTCCTGCCAACACAGGAGACTGCGCCATTAGTTCAGGGCGCCACAGAGCAAGTGTCGTATTCAACACATCAGACTGCCGTGGAAAGCTGATCGAGGCCTGGCTTACCTTTAGAGACACGGATGCAGGAAAAAATGCCCGAACATAAAATATGTAAATTAAGGGCCGAACGCGGAGTGGTGGTGGGTGGCTAGTTTGGGGATGGTTACCGACGCATTCGATGTGTTATGTATTCGCGCATGACAAAGACTAGAGAGTCTAGTTGAATATTAAAATAGGGCTTAGAAATTACTCAGGATTATAGGATACTCCATAGATGGTAGAATATATAGACACATGCGGTTGATGCAGGATTTATATGTAACAGGCTTATCTTAGCTAAATGTTAAATTAATATACAATTTTAGGAAAATACTCGGACTATTATTTGATGCTCGGAACTACTAGCAAACAAGAAATGCAATCAGAGAAAACAGAATCAAATAATCAGTTATTTGTTTTTCTTTTTTTTTTATTTAGAGTTATTATTTTACTTATTTTAGGAATAATCTACCTGTTTTCTTATTTTGTTATACAACTTTGGGCCACAACAAATCATCACTAATGTTATTAAGGTTTGGAATGCAAAAGGAAAACGACACTTCAAAGCTTGAATACTTAATAAATTGCCGATTTCTCACTAGGCAATATGGAATCATTGTTGAGGGCGAACAAGGATAAATAATAAATCTCGAAGAATACTTTTATTTCTTTTAAAACGTTATGGCGACAACACATTGAACCATTTTCTTTTTTTTTTCAGGGAAATGCTAGATATTCTAAACTTACAAACTTTTAATTGTTATCGCATGCCACAAAACTCGCAAACATTTAATTCTCAATATATAATTTCAAGTTCTACAGACTAACATAAATATATAGAAATAAATGAAAGTAAATGAAAACATTAACATTCATCAACAAAGCGTGCAAATGAAATAGGCACAGCCTATTTACAAATATACTGGGTAAGCATTACCTAAATGCAAAATATCTTACAGATAATAACACAATATTCTCAATAAAATGTTCTTGAATAAACAATACAATAAGTAAGTTATGTGCATTTTGTAAACATTAATTCATATTCTAACTCATGCTATATAATTTTGATTTTATTATTATTTCATCACCCTCCTCACCTCCCAATAAACCTTTAAGTGTTGATGCTATGCTTGTATATATACAGTGTTTTTTCCTTCAAAATATATACTGTATACCGAATGAATTTTGAAATACTGTATACCGAATGAACTTTTAAAATTTGAGCGAAATTGTGTTTTTAAATTGGTAAATATCGTTGATGATTCTTTGAATCTTATGTTGTGGTGTTCTAATATTTACATATCACATAAACACAAAATAAATATGCCTTACCATATATGTAACTCAATGCAATATAGCATGTTTTAGCACGCATCCTTTCATTTCATTGAATGTGCTGTAAAAATTTAAAAAAATGGTCCTGACCACCCTACCCCATCCTTAAAAGTTTAACCCTGTACTCACCATGTATCTCGTTCAATTTATACAGTCATTAGAATAGATTGAGCTGAACAATACCCGATGAGACAATCAAACAGATTCAATTATTAACTTGAAATCACAAATTCAAAGAGGGAACAATACTTTGTCAATAAAAAAATGATAGTATCTATCAGCAATTAACATATGATTCCCGACCCAGCCATACCCATTCCCCGCTCCCCTTTATAGCCTTTGCTTGAATATAGATCTTGTCTAATACAAATGTATACATGCATATAGTTTTATACCAAAATTTACATACACATACAATTCATTAATACAAATACTTTATAAGGATTTACATCATGCATACAATATAAAACTAGGGAAGAAGCTTTGAATATAAATATGCCTTAAATATGAATACTTGTAACGACCACTTGTATCCAGATTTATTTAGATACAACATTTGACTTCAATAGTCATATAAATAACTCATTAGTTTGTTACATAAGGGTCTAGAATAGCGGTATCAAATAAGGAAGCACATGAGTAAATATTTTATTTTCAAGAATTCCATGAAATAAAATGATTTAATTGTCGTCAGTTTTGGATTGACATTGTTGTTAAATCAATTTGTTTGATTTAATCAAATTTAATCAATGAAAATCACATTTAAAAGATTTCATCTGAACAATAAATGCATAGTAAAACATAAATAAATTAGCTTTAACCTTCAAAAAGCATTCAACGATGAAAACTTCAGTACTGAATTCTCAAAACAGCAACATAATTCTAACACGGAAGCAATCCATAGTTAACCAACTCCAAACCCCAATTTTCCGCATGTCATTATAAAATCGAGTACATGACTTTAACTTAATTGTTCTGCAATCTGTACAACTTCATCCCCCCTATGACACGATGCATCCACTAAAAGTTATTCTATCAAAACCCCCGAAATTTAATTTTGAAATATCCAATCTATGACTCAATTGTTCAACAATCTGTACAACTTCATCTGCCTATGACACGATGCATCCACTAAAGGTATTCGGATCCTTTTGCGAAGATGGAATATCCTCTTCTTTAACCGGTGGCAGATCTTTCTTTTCCTCTTCTTTCTTCTTTTTGTCTTCCTCCTTTAAAATATAGAGAAAACATAGTATAGAATAGAACATATTTTATGAAAAATATACACGTATCTAATGATAGGGTAGTGACATATCATATTGAAATGATCTGATGATCTTAAGCTCATAGAATGATTATTATTCTCACTATATAATTTGGACATGTTGAGTTCTGAAATTTAGACTCGCTTGCACGACTGCCGTCACAACACCATAAACTTGATTAGAAACCATGGTTTTATGCACCTTCATTTATTTCCTTTAATCCTTGACTTTATGGGTGGAATAACTACAGAGCTAAATGTAATATATAAAGGCCAAATATGGAGTGCAATTGGGACCAAAACGACAGAATCAACCGATTTTCACATAAATAGGAAAGTCTATCCATTTTCCGCGTCTAATATGTAAAATATAAAGGCTGAAAAATGCTTATTTTGGTAAATGAAATATATGTAGCTAAAGAATGATTGAGACAGTTGCGGTATAACTTAATTACGCATATGATTTAGGAGGATGTAAGCAACATTTAACGATTAATGCATTCTATTTATGATACACAGAATATCGAATACAAGTTAAGTTTAACACTATTTTATATTCCCAAACTATGAAATTGAGGAAACACATTAACAAATATGTGACTTATCTAACTTAAACACACACTTGTCCTTATCAACGGGACAACAAGTCAAACCTCATGGTAACCCGTGGTTACGTGCCTCCCCAATTGAACATTCTCTGCCAGAGCTGTTATGAAAATAGCACGAACCCCCAAGAGGGTTTCGATATCAAATGCATGACCATGAACGACATATCATTGCTTAAGCATTGAAGTAGCAACAAACAATATTTATGCCATAACTCTGATAACATATAAGAGCGCTTTTGTTATATCTATGTTAAACTACTTGAAAATTAAGGGAGGGTAAGGACTTTGTTGATTAATCAGTCCAATTAACGCACTAATAACGAAGACAGATTTAACAATAATATTGGAA
This sequence comes from Hydroides elegans, assembly GCA_001703475.1. Classification (NCBI taxonomy): domain Eukaryota; kingdom Metazoa; phylum Annelida; class Polychaeta; order Sabellida; family Serpulidae; genus Hydroides; species Hydroides elegans. The sequence continues at coordinate 709 of LQRL01066633.1, read as the reverse complement.
TGCCATTGTGATAAAGACAGATTCAATAATAAGAGAAAATGAATTGAAATGTTCTCAATAATTTCTGTTATTGGTGAAACATATGAGACGCCTGGATTCCAATGTAAATATTCTTATCTGACAGGTCATCACAAGAATATGCGTTAAATTTTTTATTCGATGGCAATGCTGATCAGCAATTTATCAAATTAAAGGATTGTTAAAAGACAGTGTGAAAGCTGCCACAACTTTTGTGATCTGGAAGTGCCTCTCATTTTTTTCTGAGACGGCGGAGGTGCGGTTCTGTGCATTAACATTCTCTAGTTCGAGCATCCCCTTTATGAGCAATCGTGGAAAATGTATATATTTAAAACTTTACTGTAAATTCCACTGAAACGTTTTAGAAGTGTTACTGGTTATTTCGGCAACATGTTCCATGAAACAGTATACAGATGAGATTTGGAATCTCCAATACTTACGGGATCCCCCGGTGCCATAGTGAGGTCGAATGCAGTATAGTTGGCGGGCGTCCACAAGGGGCTGGCCTCGGGTCGCGTGAATTCCTCGGGCGACACGAGACCGTACGTTGCCTTGAGTTCGAGGTCGGGGGCGGTGAGGGGCACCTTTTGATGGTAGCTGTGGGAATACAAATCAATGATATAAATGGGATGGCCGGGTGCCTTGGTCCACAATGGGCTGGCCTCTGGTCGCGTGAATTCCTCGGGCGACA
>LQRL01066621.1:0-16678 GCA_001703475.1 Hydroides elegans | reverse complement strand
TATACAACGATTTACCAGAGGAAACGACAGAAGAAGACTTCTTATAACCGGCACTTGCTGAGAACGACACACCAAATCCGCCTGCCGCCGCGTTCGCAGATGTTTCTAAAGATTTCGACAACTCGAACGAGTTTTGAATCGTCTCAGATGTAAAAGACGTGATGCATGATACATCTGGGGTGATCGATAAACCCTGTGGAATACTGAAACGACAGTCTGCAGAATAATGCGGGACGCTGTAATCGGCCTTAAAAATGGGTAGAGTAAAGCCTGGATCATGCCTTGTTTCCAACGGGTATCCTCGCAGGATGTTGTAGCCGAAAAGGGCGTAATCAAGATCCGGAAAGGATTGCTTGAGAAGCTTGCCATAGCAGTCCTGAATGTGCCGTCGGTCATTACCTAAGTATGAGAATTTAAAACAATCAATGTAAAAGGGGTATACAACAACGCATTTTCATTCAAAAAATAGTGATGGTTTTACATTTTGTATTTATTTGAATAATATTTGTTTGAATGAAAACTCGAAATAATCATTTGAAATTAAAGTGAAATTTACCATTTTAATTTGACATTGGCAGTGTGTCGTTCATGTTTGTAAGTTTTAATCGAATGTTCATAATATGTACTTTAATCAATTACTAAGTTAAATCCCAACTTACCGACATTGTAAAGATAATGTTGATACAATGCAGCTTCATATTGATCTTTATCTCTGAAATGAGATAAATGGTATAGGTATTTCAGAAAATAATATCTGTAATTTATGCCATAATTTTGGCAAGTTTATCCATCAGTGCTTTGTTTGGATGAACAAATTAGCCCCCAGTGTGATCCATAGTATATGATCTTTATTTGATTATCATTAAGAACTACCACAAAACTAATATATACTTTCAAAAATTATCAAATACATACGCTGTTGTGCTAAACGACCCAGTCTGGAGCACCATCTACAACACGTCAAGATATGTCTTTGTTTGATAAAAAAATATTATATATGGAAATAATGGGTTTTGGAGGGCAATATCATCCGGTCCATATAGTTTGTGAGGATGGACCGGGTGCGTAGTAATATCAGATTTTGTGAAAAACATCGTATTTTGACAATTTTAAGATGGCTTGAACTTGACTCGAACCCCGGTTTACCCCCTTGCCCCAGCGCCCTAACAACTTGAGCAAACTTGCTAATTGAAAACCGGCGCCTTCACTCGCTTCATATATGGGTGCATTAGTGAGTGTGGCCAGCGCTATAGGTAAATTTCTTTATCGATTCCCGTGTCAATCAGACATTTTAACTAGAATTGATCGACTTCAGTTTCCAGACTTATGACTTTTCAGTCTGACGTGTGTGACACGTTGTTTACTTCAGTTATGAAAAGAATGTGCAATGAATTAAGTGTACTTTTTGTTGAAATTAAAAAGTGTTTTAATGATATCTTAACATATAAAATAAATAAACACAACGTTATAAATAGTGTGAAGGCATGTGCATAGCCTGGAATATGAACAGAAGTAATAAAAGCTTGATATTTAAACTAATTGTAATTACACTTTAGGATTGTTTATTAAATCTAAGGGACACGATGGTGATGTGATTAATTGAGTTACCATTTATAGAGAATGAACGGATAAGATGCAAAGTTTAAAGCAGTACGGAGCAATTAACGACGTGAAAAAATGCGAAAATAAATGACGTCCATAAGAGCGAAGAAGTCAATGTTTATAAAGTTTATTACATAAGCCCTCAGGTCAGTTTTTAAGGCACTATCCACAAAGGTAGATAAGTGTTTCATTTTTGAAAATAGCCATTTCACGCTAATTTGATTTGAACGTTACACAAACGTTGCGCAAATATAGTTCACCCTTCAAACTCTGAAAAGTGTTTAAAAATGCAAAATCCATATAATAAACGAAATAAAATCCTCAGGGACCTAATCCAAATGGTTGTTGGCCCTCGGGATTGGGCAAAGTAATGCCCGAGACCTTAGGATTTGGGAATTACTTTTCCCTATCCCGAGGGCCAATAATCATTTTGCATCAGACCCTTCTGTTATAATTTATGTTATATTTAGATATCTTTATTATTGTTTCAATTATTATTGTCATTTTTGAGAGCTATAACATTGTTCAGACATAGTTGAAACTGCTTTAATAGCGATTCGAATATAAGAGAATGCAATTTATCAAGATGGTTACTGTCCAATTCATTAATGATTTGAATCGAACTGGTTGGATTGTTATTTTGATATATTTTGGCACTGCCTTTTAAAATAGACTAAATTGTTATATATGAACCCACTCCATCCATATGTTTGTCTTTCTCTCTTCTACACTTCGCAGAACAAGTTTTTTACAGCATGTTTTTGTGTATATCTTTCTTTTTTTATTGCATTTCCATAGGACATAGTAAATATTAAAATACGGATTTTTTTCTTTGGTAAATTATGGACGCAAAATTGAATAAAAATAACCCGCAAAAACATTCAGACGCACTAGTCATGGTTTACTTTTTGAATATGTAATGTAGAATAGAGTCTACACGTACCAAGAATAGACTATCTAAAATTCTTCTTAAATTTGACAACTTATAACGAATATTTTGAAACGACTAAACGATAAATTTGATACGAACACACGAAAAATTCTATATAAATAAACGAATAAACAAATTTGATACGAATAAACAAATTTGATACGAATAAACAAATTTGAAATAAAATAAATAAAGGTCTTGCAAACAAACGCATTGGATACGAATATACGAAAATAATGTGGAAACACTCGTTTATTCGGATATAAACACCCAAAAATTGAGCCCAATCAAATGACAGAAATAAGTGCATAGTTTTGATTTCCACTTCGTTTCTTGATTGAATATTGATTGACACATCGGCACTGTGAATAAATATTTTACATTAAACTTGCACCAGGTATTGAAACCTGTTGGCCAATGCGACACTTTTCATGAACTTAAGGTATACATAATTAAAAAAGGGGTCACATTACGTGGTAGATCTCCTCATCTAAATTGTGTGCATTGTCATCCAAATGAGTATTTTGCGCTAGAGCATGAATATCTTAATTGTGAATCAACAAATCAACGATTTTTTTTCGGATGAACGAATTTGATATGAATAATCGAATTATATACGAATAGACGAATAAACGAATTTTATACGAATAGACAAATTTGATAGGAATAACCGTGAAACAAATAAACGAAAAATCGCTAGGCATAAATACAATTTTGCTGACACTAGTAAAATAAAACGTGGTTTTGAACTGTACCATTGCCGATATTTTTTGTTGGCAACCTGTTCAATGATTCCATGGCTGACACACAAATGCAGTCTTTGATTGATCCATAGATCATTTTATAGCACACGCGTCCGTTTCAAACTAAATCAGATAAATCAAATCACATTCTTACATTGATTCGTTGGGCACTCAAGACTATACAAACGATAGCAATAAAGTTGCGATTTGAATTTACGATTTCCATTGTTTTGTTTGTTTATGATAACACAAGGAACGATCATCCTGTTATTCCTTGTGATTTCATAACCAAAGACAAAAAAAACACAGCTAATCCCACCCACGGCTAAATATCCGACATAAAAATGGCATTTTTGACGGAATGAGCGAACCAAAATAAAAGATTTTTGGTGAAGTAATATATTTTACAAAGTTGCGAAAGATATTGCATTTTCATCTCATTCTAGTAATAACCACTAGGTGCACCCATTTCAATCCATTTTGAAAACCTTTAACTTCGTTTGGACTTAGCCTAAAAAGCAAATAATTTGACAAAGCTCCATATACGGCCCCTCAATCGTTGCCCTGCCTTTTTAAGCGTTCAATCATGCATGTAATGAACTTTTAAGGATGTGATTTGTTTTCATAAAATGGTCTGCGCTTTTCAATAGAAAATATACAAGACGCACTTTTACCTATACTTGTATATTTGTTATACTTGTTTGGAACCACATATCAAGTGAATAGTCTACTTGTCTGAATATGGTATGTCTTTTCAATAAAACAGGTGTATTCGCAACTTTCAGAAAAATCATTTTAGCCGTTGGTAAAACATTGTCTCTATAAAAGTAATCAGTCTTATGGACTTCTAGCTACCCTATCGATTTGATCTGTGCTTTTCTTCTAAAATTCTCACATTTTTGGCTTTTTATGGATAATTTAACAGCTTAAGCCAAATTGTTTATAATATTTTGAAACACTTGTCTCTATACTGATGCTTGATCCGTTTGAAAAAAAACTATACATCAATCAAAAATCTTGCCTTTTCGTTTCATTTAAATGTCGTTTTTTTTTCTTCATTTTGATAAAAAATCGCCTTTGGTTATTTGAAGGAGATAGTGAAATGAGTATAAATCATATAATCTACGGAGCTGTGACGATTCATAGATTATTTAATCAGCTTATATTGATAGAATTCTACTTATGTTTATTTCTATAATTTGAAGGACACGCCCCTCTTTATATCCTGCTTTATTCAATTTAAGGGCAAATAAGCGACAATAGCCAAATTGCGCCATTTTCGAAATATTCATGACGTTATATTACACATATATTATTAAATGATAGACGAGTCTAATCGCTACTAAAATATATGAAATTTGTGTGTAAATATATTACCTTTCAAATAATATTTAAAAAAAAAACATTACATTTTTTTAAAGATATCATTTTGCAGCATGTTTTGTTGATACATGTGTGTAGAGTTTATGAGGAAATTGTACTGAAATGATAGCTCATTTGGAGCCATGCATATTAGGGTGACCCATAAGCAAATAATTGAATGTTGAATTATATTGCTATTTTAAGACAAGGTAGACTATTTAAAGGAGAGTAGCGAAAAATCAATTCTGAAATGTTTTGACTACATTTATTATGAATAGATTCTATTCGTTCGTGTAAATCTAGAATATCCAATGAATAGCGATGTGACATGTCTCTTGACAGCAACGAAAAGGGATCGTATGCTTAGCATTTCAGGTGCGTTCAGACGATTTCATGAATCAGAAATATTTTCTAAGTTTTTGGAAATGTTTTCTAATAAACACATTTTTAAATAAATTCTGTCTGATTATCGATTCTTGCCATCAAAAATATATCCTCAGTTGCATAATATTAATAGGTTTTGGAAATAAAATAATTAACACATTAACAGTTATTACTTGGAACATTATCCCGTGGCACAGTATAGTGATTAGAAGCGCTGCTTGAATGTAAACGGTCACGCAATGAAATCAAAGACGATATCTTACCGCAGTGATACTGCAAGTGGTCAGCACAAGCATAATGGTTACAGTGATATAGCACATAATGTTCCTGAGACTGCAATTTCTTTTTCAGATGATCCGTCTTCCTTGCCTTCTCACCATCATTTCCTCAAACAATTCACCCCTTGCCTCTTCATCCTTTGCCATGATTCACAGACTTCGATGACACCTGAAATTCGATGAGTTCTTCAATTAAAACCCGATCCCAATAAATCGCACATCTAATCGCCACGTGAGATTTTCTAAGTGCTCTTTGTAAGACATAGAAATGTATGTTTTAAATCCTTTCGCTCCTAGAGATTTCATAATTAGGTGATTACGGGGGAGTTATTTGCACACTCAATAGAAATTAACTCGTTCTGTTCTTTGGAAATTTCTTTTTTTTTTACATATAGTTATATACGACCATTTCGGAAATGGCGATTACTGTCGCAAGTGGTGATTATTTTTTTCGAGGAGCGATAATTGTCAAACAATGCATGATTACATTCTCTATTAGTCTGAAACCCAAACAAGTTTCAAATATGTTATACTTGCATATTAGCACAACACAACTCTTTCAATTTGGCGCGATATCGAAAGCTGAAATCAGACACATGTTTTCCATTACGTAAACGCGATATTTCGTCAGAAAACCTCGTTTCCGTTATGGTCAAATTGCACGAAATGTATCCTGCAAGTAACGATTTGGCATTATTTGTTCATGTGAACTACTTTGGCTGCGTGCAAAATTGTCCGTATCAATATTTTGTTCTTGAACGGAGCTTTCAAATTTTCAAAACTTCATAAAGATCATTTGCAACCCTATATAACAACCTAAATACAAATCATCTAATAGTTTATTTTATTCATCATCTTTTGTTTTATCATTAAGTAATTATAATTCTTCACAAACCTTTCTTCTAAGATTCCAAAATATTCCCTGTAATGAAGATGAAAACATCAAGATCAAAGTACTTTTTATCGAATCAAAACCGACACCGCTCTCAGCTTTGAAGCGGTTTGACTGTGATTAAACGAAGCTTCGTCCTGTCGTTTTATATGCATTTTCTGTTTCGCTTTTTTTTGTGATAGACTACGACACACAACTTAAGGGAACACCCATCGAACAAATGTATTATACAAATAATTATAAAAGTATGATACAGTGTATCTTCAATATAATATCTGTTCAATGACGCGTATTTGCAATGTGGTGTAAGGCCATCTTCTCGCGTTGTGATTTTTAAATTGCTGTAAAATAAAAAAATATTAATAAAGGTAAGGTTGAACAGCTTAATGTTACTCTAACTTTTAGAGTGTGGTCATTTTGGAAACTATGATTAAGGAGGTCAGGCAAGCATTACTTCATTGATATACAAGAGGTGTTCAGTTTATTTGTTTACACTTTAAATGTGCTGTGTAGCCAAAACAATGTGTGATACCAATACAATCCGTATGACAATAATATGCGTGGGCTCGAATATTTTGATTATAACTAAGCCGTTTCGATATTCAACAATGCCAAGACATAAAATGGATGAAAAACCTGAGGGTACTATTTTGTGCCTTTTGAAATGTGGATCGGGTGTAACACAGATCCAGAGACTACTCAATGATTTTGATGTCACTCGAATGATTATTATTAATGTACTCAACGAACACGGAAATAACAAGAAAATGCAATTTTTACAAGGAGATACCCCAAGGCTATTCCCGATGTGGTCAAGAAGATCCGGACTACGATCTTAAAAACAAAACAAACCAATGAGCATGATATTGTAAATAAATTACAATTGAGTATAGTAACTATTAATCATGTTATCAAACATACCCTCATATGTCGAGTTACGAAAAAGCCGAATGTTCATCACCTTACTCAAGCCAAGGTTGAAAAACGACGGAAAAGATCCTGGAGTCTGTACATGATACTCAACGCAGAAACTGGACAAACTATATTACAACTGACGTGGCAATGTTTTATCTAAGTCGGAGTTATGGAAAAAGGCGAATTTATTATGTTTGAGAGTGTCAACAACCATAGAAAATATGAAGTAAACGAAACGCGACGCATTTACTCCTTGAATCATGGTTTGGACTTTAGTGAGTGCTCATGGGAAAACTACCCTTGCGTTTATTGATATGAAGATGTAGGTGAACTCGGATACCTATATTCAAAAAGTGCCGGACCTTTTCGTGAAAAATGTTGTACCTCGTTTGCTTCCAGGAGAATTGAAAAGGAGCATGGTGTTCCACCAAGACAGTGCATCTTACCATACGTCAATATCGACGATCCAGTATCTCGACGAAGCCGATATAAATTATGCTGCACCGGAACAGTGGAGACCCAAGTCACCTGATATGGCCTCCACGGATTATAGGTTTTGTGGCATCTTGACAAGGGAGCTACAGAAGAATTCCATACGGACCCTAGCTAATCTTAAGCGTATCCTCAAAATGGCCTGGAACGACCCAACCAAGAATATGATTGTTAGGGCTCTCAGCAGTAAGCCGAAACGCTGTATCCTTATAAATCATTAACATCGATCTAACCTCAAACATCTGTTCAAATTTCAATCTTGTAAGTTGTAAAGGTTTCATTTTATTAAAAAAAATAAAAGTGTAAAAACTTAAACTGAACACCTCTTGTATGCAAACTTAAATTTGCTATCTACCTTCATCTTTTACCATATCATCTATTTAATTAAAAAAAGAACAATTTTGTTTAAAATAAATCGTTGTGTGTCTCCCAACATTGGTTTTAGTGTAATAAAAGACCCCAGATAGTTTATTTCATCATTTGCATTATCAATATAATCCACCTTCTACTATATACACTTTCATTTTCGTTATCGATAGTTTATTTCTTAGTATACCAATTATACATGTATATCACAACAATAATATCAAATCAGGACATTAGTCCAACGTGGACGAATAAAATACCGTTCTGTCTAAATGTAATTGTAACAAGATTTGAATCAAGTTTAAAAGTTTTCTATGAAAAGTTTATTCCTTTGTAGATGATATGAATATAAATGTCAAAATAGCAAGATATCATATGAATATACATGGTATATTCAGCATCTGCTAAATTATTAATGTTGCCAAATATATCGTTTAAAAATACTCTTTACACTTTATTGTGTCAAATGTGCAATGATACTATAGAGTTTGATTCCCTAAGCCTATTGCGAGATTTCTTCAAATTCATCCCTTTTATGGTGGATCTTTATTTGTTTCCATGTGGTAGTCTGCTATATGTTTAGAGATCGGCTAAAATTATTATGATCTAGAACTAACGTGTTAAAAAATACCGCTCTGAGGGGTGTTTGGGTGTATAACTTTTTAATGAGTGGACTTTTTAAATTGAAATTTTCATATAATCAACTTCAATCATTCTCTATTCAGAAAATGTTGTTATTCTGACATTTACCATCCCATTCACATCACAATATAACGATGTTCGATGAAGGGTGACAAGCAAATTCACATATGGCCTCCATAATATAAAATAAGCGTTTTAGAAATCGCAATTTGTTGCGATTTTCACTGTGTTCATTGTTGTTTTTTTTAAGGAATACTTAAATCGCTCCTTGCTATTCCCAACAAATAAAAAAGTGACAATTGCAACAAGCGATTATACGTACAAATATCTTGGTCTGAGTCTTAATCAGTATGCTTGGTATGGTTAGTTTCTGTATTGAGTTAGGCAAAGGTAAGGGTTATTAATTAATTTTGGTAAATTGGTTGACTTTCTCGTTGAATCCCATATGACGTTTTCTTCCTTGTTTTCATTAAACCTTTAGTATAATAGTCATTAAATGAAGGGGCCCTGCCGTAGTAATCGTTTAGAGAACTTAGATGGGTCAACTGAGTCCATTAAACTAATATGGACTGTTTACTGTCGTGATATTGCGCTTAATCACAGACATTTAACAGGAAACGTGTTAATCAAGAAAGAATAAAACATGCGAAATCAAACACACAGAGCAATTTGATAATACATATACCGTAATTTACAAATAAAACACCTGGGTGCGGGTTATACACCGGTGCGGGTAATACACCGAATTCGAAAAAACATAGAATCGTTCAATGCTTAACTTAAATACCCGAATATGCATTACCTTATCACAGGTATTAATTAGCAAGTGGGGTTTTGTTGTGACACAATTAGAGGATCACTGATGCTGTTAGTGACACTGATAAAAAAGAGAAGCATTGATAAAATACTGAGTGACTCAGCGGGTTCTTTGCTTTGTAAAGCCTTATCATGTGAAATGCTTTCACTGAGAAGATCATTTGGGGTTATGACATATATGGGATAGAAGTGAATTATTAGTCGTCAAAAGAGGTGGACTTCGGGAAAGTGTTTTTTTTTTCAAATAAGAAATCATGATAAATGTTAAGATATTTCATTGCATAGTATAGATATATTATTTCACTGGAAATCGACATTTTTCCCAATTTTAAGGGTGCGGGTTATACATCGGTGCGGGTTATTACGGTTATTACGGTACGGTTATTGCGGTAATTACGGTAATGAATTTTTGGGGAAAAACTTATCGACATTGTGAGGGGAATAAAACTTTCCCTCACAATAAAACTGAAAAATGAATAACTACAGTTTATTAGTGTCATTCAACTTAACACACAAGCCAATTAACAAATTTAAATCACATAATGCACCAACGATGCGTTTGATACACATAAAGACTCTTAAGTGATAAAACGTTTTGTCAGCCGTCATTGAATATCGATTTACTATATTGTTGGTGAAATGGTTAATAATAAGTTGGTTACATTTTGTAAATCAGGAATGAATGAAGTTGATAATGTGACAATTCCATTTCAAAAAGCCAACGCATTGAAACGTTATGGACCAAAACACCCTATTCAGAGCGTTATTTTTTAACACGCTACATTTAAGATAGAGGCATGTTCAAATTCATATGAATATGCTTATCTATTTTCAAACGATTTGATATATTTTATTAAGTATCAAACTGATGTGTAAAAGTATCAAGAGTTTTTTGTACCTTCGAGGCATAACGGCCGCGCATTTGAAAGCCAAAATCGCCTTTTGGTCTTTTTATAATCTTTAAATGGAAATACAAATATTTAAGGAATTATCTAGTTATCCTTGTAAAGAAACGTATGTGCATATTACTAAAAAATCAAAATTGTATTAGTTGTTTACCAGCAATGATAACTAAAACGCTGGTGTCATCAAAATGTGGGGTTTTATGTTCATTTGGCAAAACAGGTATTTTTATTTGTTTTACATTCAATTATCTAAAAACATTTATATTGCTTGACTGTTCATTATTCACACCTAATGTAACCTAACCGGGTAATCCTACTTCATGTAGCAATGGCCTTAAGCAAGTTTACTTTTACTTTCATTATCACGAAATGTTTATCAATTCAGTTTATGCCTATTCTATATGAATTATAACCACGGCATTTTATTGAAAAGAATTAGATAACTTTTACTTTCAATATAGCAAAATGTTAAGTAACTATCCTTAATTAGGATGCAATGCTGTCATTCTCATAAAAAAAACACGAATTCAAAAACATTTTTCAATAGTTCCTTTTTTTACATTTGTTTTTGCATTTTTTAGATCTCAACTTCGATCTTATCCAGTCTTGGCCCCATGGACACATACATCGCTAGCATGACATATGGATGAACACCCGTTCTGATAAATCATGAAGGGCATCCCAAGACAATATTACCGTATGTGCACAATAAGATATCTTATTTTTATGATGTGCATGTTATTTACATATTAAAGTCGAGCGCATTCTGGAGGGTTCATATGTTTAAAATCCCCTTGGTTAGAATATGTATATGATACAATTGTGAGTTGGTGTGCTATGAATGAATGGAAAACAAGATGCAATATTTTTTTCTTCCAATGATGTATGTATTATATCTGTTATTAGAAAAACAAATAATAATAAAACTAAGCTATAAATGATATGTGTTTATCACGTTTATATATAATTTATGCACGAATAATTACATCAATAGAGAAATGAAAGACAAATAAATTCTGTTCATTATAATAATAACTTGCACATGGTGTATCTTTTTTTTATTGCCTGTAAGCAAGTAATAAAATATCACATTTATTAAAACGATGTCAGAATATTTAAGGGGAGTAATCAATAGCGTTTTCCATGCATAAAGGTGCTGCCCTGAAATAGACTGTTTGAATGTATTTCGATTCTGTCATATTCGTGAATCGTTAAGAATTCTAAAGTGCCTTATTGCTTAGTGAGCTATTAACCAAATAAATAAATATATCTTGATGAATTAAGATATCTTGATAAATTCAGATTACTTAATATATTCAAGGCTTAATATATTCAGATATAACATGTACATAATATAAAAGGTTGAGCGTTGGCGACACATTGAACTGAGTTGAGATATCACCTTGTTGAATGTTACCTTTCAAATTGCATTACTATAGACAAAGACTAGATGTATATATTTTGTTAATTAATCACGGCTAGGCACATTTTCCTTTTTTATACCTTTCGCTGTAATCTGATGTTGTTTTTGAAGCAAAATATCACATTTCACTATGTAAACATGTTTCTATAATAGTTCCACTTAACTCCAACATACAAATCTTTTACGGAGAGCTTGAAAACGTTTGAGGCCAGATATTCAGCATTTTAAGCTGGGTGTTATAACAAAATGCATGCGCAAAAATTAATGTTAAACCTGAAAAACCTATAGAATCCTGGTCAATGTTAATTCCGTTTAGAGGATGCCTTCTCACAATAAATAGAAATATAACATGATTACAAAAAAAACATGAACATGAAAAAGCTATAAAAGCTAATAGCTATAGAATCTTGATCGATGGTGTAATCCGTTGCTAGGATGCCTGCTAGAGGGACCTCTAACTCTTGCTCCAGGCTGAAGTCGCCTTGAAACAGAAGAGGAACTCGACACTGCCTTGTCTTAAATACGAAAACAAGATGGATGAAATGGATTTATGAATGGTTATGTATTGAAATACATAAAATATAATATTTCATATCAATAAAGTAGAAGTCCCTTGGAGCAGGAGAAGATATTCGACAATCATACCGCCTTGTCTGAAATGAGAAGTAACATTTAATAGATTTATGAGTCGTTATGTATTAATATGCATAATAAATAAATTTTAATATAAATTAGAAGAAGTCGCCTTGAAGATGGAGAAAAAAACTCAACACTCACATTCTTACATACGACTTGAGTCGCGAGGCCGCGGGTGTAATTAGACCTTCCCTCGGTGTCGCTGCTGGCATCGTGGAATCCTGAAGGCGACTAGCTATACCAGGATCCTCAGTAAGGCTTCTCCTCACCCACCCGAGGCCGGCTTGGTACGAGCTCCTATTTCACCGTTTTTTTATTGTAATTGCCCATACAGCTCCATATGTAGCTGCCCCATGGCCAGTCTTTTTTCGTTTGCCTACGGCACATCGTGTGTTTTGAGCCCGTATGACCAGTAGTTGTCTTGTCGTGTCCTGTCTTGTCTTGATTGTTTAGGTGAGAGGTCATTCGACATTCCTTCACCACGGGGACCTCTAACTCTTGATCCAGGCTGAAGTCGCCTTGAAACAGAAAAGGAACTCGACACTGCCTTGTCTTAAGTATGAAAACAAGATGGATAAAATGGATTTGTGAATGGTTATGTATTGAAATACATAAAATATACTATTAAACTAGAATCCCCTTGGAGCAGGAGAAGATATTCGACAATCATACTGCCTTGTCTGAAATGAGAAGTAACATTGAATAGATTTATGAGTCGTTATGTATTAAGATGCATAATATATAAATTTTAATATAAATTAGAAGAAGTGGCCTTGAAGCAGGAGAAAGAAACTCAACGATCACATTCTTACATACTACTTGAGTCGCGAGGCCGCGGGTGTAATCAGGCTTTCCCCCGGTGTCGCTGCTGGCATCGGGGAATTCTGAAGGCGACCAGCTACACCAGGCTCCTCAGTAAGGCCTCTTCTCACCCACTCGCGGCCGGCTTGGTACGGCACATCGTGTGTAGAAACATGTGAGGATGTTTTTGTCGAGTGGGCCTAGTGGGTTTGTGAATGTCATTTCAAGGGATAGCAGTTGCTTTTGCTAAGGCTTTATACATGAGTATTAGACGATTTTACTTTCTCTATGACTTAAGCACCATATACTGTCTCGACATTTACATCGTCACACTTCAGTAGCTTCCTTCAGAACTCTGATACACGTTCTGCTTTGGCTCCTTTTTTTGGCTCTCATGACTTCCAGTTTTTCTTCCTCCCAACTTCCCTCAGTCAACAGCTGTTACACTAGCTTCCAGCCTTCATATGCATTAGGCTGTTTATAGATTTCCTCAGCCAGGTTCTCCCTATCGTATTATTGAGCCTTCATGTACTGGTAAGCCTGTTCAGTGGACCTGAAGCGGCGTTCAAACACTTTAACTGAACATGGGTAGAAATGAGAATGCCATTTCTGCCTTGGAACGCCTTTACATTTCTAAGCGAACGGTGTCGTCGTTTTGGGCATGAGTCTTTTTAGAGTTTGATGTGTGTCACTACCACATACCGCATTTGTGGAGTTGCAATTGTGGAGTTGCAATCTACTGTGTGGGCGGATTCGGCTGTGGCGCTACATCGAACGCTAGCCGTGCTAGCTAGTAAGGTAACGGGGTGTGAGGGACCTGCTGTCATGGAGCTACCTCAAACACTAGTTTCTCTAGCTAGTGAGGTGCCCAATGGTGCGCTTGCATGTAGATAGTTGATGTCATCATCGGGATTGGTATTCGATTCACAATATCTTGTACAAATATTTAAAATATATTTATGAATTCGTATATATCAAAATACATAAGTATATGGTATATAATTTCGCTATTTTGCAAAAAGAAATCCTTTTCAGTTTCAAGATGGCTAGAAAAGGAGAAACAGCTCAGCCAACTTGCAAAATGTGAACACCTTTTTGCAAAAAAAAAAACATTAAAAAGTATTTCGTTTCTGTGAGTAATTGCGATGTTCTTTTAAGATAATTTTACAACTTTCTAGCAAAACGTGTCGTGAGATAACCTTCATGATTAATTAAACAGCACCGAAGGTAAGTGAAAAAAAAGCAACAAAAACAGGATCCTAGCATGGGTTGATAAGCTGGATAAGATGTCAATATTTAACTTATACGAATGGATTAACAACCACTGGCCTGTGTTTATGTGCATCTGTGTAGATTTACCCCTAATAATCAAAATGTGGATGTGCTAGAAGTTCCAATGTCATTAAAGTGTGCATAAAACCTTGACTAAAAATTGGTTTCAAAACAAACAACCGGGCATGCGCAGACTTAAAACACATTGGACGATTGGATGCAAAGAACTGTAGGTGGTGGGGAAAGTCCATACCCCACCGTTTGAGAAGTAAGACTGATTTTTTTCTGTGTCACTAATAAAATGTAAATCTATATATTATTACATATGACTATAAAATATAAATCTACATATTCCATATGATTATAGATCGAGAGTTGATAGAGTACTTATTCTGAGTTTATAAGACGGGTACGTTATTTCTAAGATGGTAAAATACTCTGTAGAAGAATAGTGTGAAAGACAGGCGTCTTTGTTGCGCTATCGACTCCCATCAAAGAGAAGACGTTAGGCGTTACTATAGTCTAAAAGGAATGCATCTATTTGACAAAATTTGATTCCTTGTTGTCTAAATTGAGTCCAGAAGCCCACTTGCTAACTAATTCGATTAACTATGTTGTATAAGAGAGGACAGAATAAAGCCATGTTGTTTGTCATTGATTATATTTAGATTTTCAAGATGATTATTTATTTTTAAAGGTACTACATGTTCCATGATTTTGTAGGCAATGCGGGTGAGAGATATGGGTCAATGGTTGGAAGGAAAGGTCGAACCTTTTTTGTTAATGGCTGAGACAAGTGCTTGTTTTTAGTCAGCCGGTATCTTACCCTTATCGTAAGTTTGTTGGAATATAAGGGAGAGCATGGGGGCAAGATCATCCACATAGGCATGATGAATTGTTGCAGGTTATTCATCAGGTCCATATGCCTTGTTATGTCTGAGCTTTAACAAGGCTTGATAACCAAGCGAAACTTATTTGAATTTTTGATTATCAGGAGACTTTGGCATGGCTGGTAATTTGTTATCAAAGCGGAGCGGGAACTGTTACTTTGCATGTTACGATGACAAAACTTATCCATGAGATCCAGGAGGGCCTGGTGACATATTATCTTCCTACTTAATATTGCAAAGATCAATGCCATCGGCTAATTTAACTAGGGGAGGCTTGGAATGATGTTTGGAAAAGATTGAGCAAAAAGATGTCCTGAGTTTTCAATTGCAAGACGTGTTTCATGGATGTAGAATGAGCTGAGATAAAATGATTATTTTTAGGTCAGTTTTAACATGAGACCATATGATATCCTAATCTTTTGTATTGAAAGGGTAGACACTGTAACGCCATTGTATTTTTAAAGCCAAGTACTCCGCCCCAATGTTTATTCCTATCGTTTCTAAAAATGGTTAAATTGAAAGGGAAGATAGAATGAGAAGCAATGTTTGGTCCTTACTTCGGCACACACACGCAGGGACAATATCTTTTGGTCTGGGGAGTGGAATCGAAGAATGTATTTGTTCTAAGCTCATCAAATTGTTAAAGTTCAAGCTAAGACAAGAAATGGAATTTTATCATTGAAATGAAAACTTATTGATGGATCGCAAAGGGAGAATTTTGTTAAGTTTATAAATGTGCATTTTTTTTTTACTTTAAAACGAATTGAATATATAGATTAAAACACATAACCTTAAATTTCATATAATATGTCATATAATTGAATGTACAAAACTAGCGTGTATGCATCAATTTGGTATTTTATTCCAACTTTGATTATTTTTTACCAAACTGGAGCATAGCTATCAACCCTGACCGAATATTGCTTTACCGGGATTTACGCGGAAGTTATGGCCCATTTAAAAATGCCAGTTGTAAACAAAATAACTTAAACAAAAATTATAGAACTGTCGCTCACACAAAGTGCACGAATAACAAATATCCAATAGAAATAACATTATATTATACATAAAATGCAAAAATGGTAATGTAGCAACAGTAATTTATTATGTCGTTTAAAATCATCTATTATCGTCCAAGGATTTTCAACGGAAATTGTTTGTTAAAACGAATTTCGGTATATGTGAAAGTTTCATTATGTATGGACTCGAAGAACCTTTGAGCGAATCGTTGTATGGCCTTGGTTATAGGCTAGAACTGAACATAACATTATTGTATCAGTGTGTTGATATGTAGTTCCAATACGTAACCCATTGCTTTCTGTGCAATA